>CM055071.1:34952208-34995364 GCA_029204045.2 Tillandsia leiboldiana | reverse complement strand
AACGCCGGCCCATCATCCTTTCTCCAACATGCTTGCCTACGGGAGGAAGGAATTAGTTTTAGTTTATTCTCATTGTCGGCAACCATAGGCTGACCTTCATCACTCCGCTGGCTTTAGTTTTCAGCTAGCGCTCTTTTCGTCGTTTCTCGGCGCTTTTTTTCCGAAGCGTTCTATCAGAACATCTCCGGCTATCCAAACCACTTTCGGCCTCTCTGGCCGATCGTGGCCTTGTAAACCGGTATCGATTTATCCTCGGTCAGTATGCCTGACCGAGTCCTCGGTTACTTCTCCCGAGAACTTGTCGAACATTGGCATTTTCCAATTGGCCAAGTACGAGTACGCCACACTCATACTTGCGGAACATGGGGATCCGTGGGTCGGCCGCATATCCGACCTGGCCTTTCTGCCGAAAGTAATTTTTACTTGTTTTCTCTAAGACTTGGGCTCAATATTTTTTGCCAGGGTGAGTAAATGTCACCGGCGGTGTCTTTTTCGCGTTTGAGGCGATAATGCGTCTAGGCCTGCCTGTTTTTGGGCAGATTCCCCCTCTGGGGTCTGCCCGGCCTCCCTGGAGAGGGGCGGCACAGGCACCCTTTGGTTGGTTCACGCTGATGGCCGACGCTCAAACTCGTTCGGCCTATCCTGAGCTTGGATAGGAGCCATCTATGACTAGCCTTGCCCCCGGCATAAGGCCGTTGTGGGGGGCATAGTTTGCAGTTGCTTTGGTGCCGCCACAACCGATTGCGTTGGTGGCAGTTGTGGCGAGACTGATGGAGCCTCCCTGTGGGTCTCCTCAGCATTGACTCATTCGGGCTAAGAATTGCCCAAACCGAGCGAGACATTCATTCGTAGCTGGGGCATTGGTGTCCCAGGCTCGGATCTGGTTTTCCAGGGACCTCATCATTTGGGCCAATTGCCCATATATCTCTGATAGAGACGGCTCTGGAAGAGCCGACTCCTCATATGGCTCCGGGAACCATGATATGCTTACGATAGGGTTAGGTAGAGAATACCTGAGTGTCCCACCGGGCGTGCCAAGAAGGTTGTTGGGGCCAAAATGTGGCTTGCGCGCGATCGGCCCCTTTGGGTGACCCTCTAAAGGTGTCGACAGTGTGCCGCGCAACAACAATCAAGCGATCGGGCCAAGGAGGGATCCGCGCGGCCGAGTTCTCCTTTGGTAATTCCTCGCAACCGCGACGACCGGTGACTGCCGAAACGGGTTCGCGGTGGTAGAGAGGGATCGCTGGTTTCGACTTAGAACAGCCGAACCGGGTTTAGATAAATGTACGACTGATGAGTCGATTGCAACGTTAAAGGGCAATAATCACCAATAAAGACACGGTTGATTGGACGGTTTACACTCTAAAGGGAAAAACAAGATAAAGGACACGGCTGAGCCGGTTTACACTTTAAATTGATAAGAAGAATGGGATACAAGTGGGGAATAGGGATAGAAGGATTACAATTAAGCCTACTCCTAGGAAAGCAGTAGAAAAGAAGAAAAAAGAGTTAAGTTAAGCCTACTCCTAGATAAATGAAGAAGCTGGGGTGGTACCGGGCTTACGAGGTTGCCGGACCCCAATCTTTTCGATGGTTCGGGTATTTATATACATCCCGAACCGACTTATTTGGCACCGATTTGAATTATTGGCGTTAATTGGGGGAAGTTATCGGATAACTAGCAACTACTTCCCTTTTAAGCCGAAAGCCCTCAATCAGGACAGTAGTTGTTTCTCCGTTTAGGTTCGTCCCCTGATCGTTGCGCCATAGCGTAATTCTCGCGCTTTCCAGCGCTGGACGTTGCTTGCCCTCCTGGTTTAGCCCCTTAATTGTTGTATAGAAGTGTGATCTTCGACGCCTCCCTTTGCTGGACGCCACTTGCCGCTTCGGGGTCTATTACGAGATTCTTGGTTGAATCTCGCCTTCTTCCTTCTCAAGATCTTTCCTTCGGGAGCTCCGGGCAACCGAGGATTGACCTTGACTTCGCCCTCTTCCAACGCTTGATTGAGACTGTTTGATGTCTTTGGCCGACGGACATCCCGAATGCACTTTCTGTCGTCGGCTGTTTCTTCTATCGAGTGAGGCTCCTAGTCGATGGCGGGTGTCGCGTGCTGCGCAGCACACTCCCTTCTTGGTTAGTTGTTTCTCCTATTGGCTGATGCCTTTCAGCCGATGGCGTATGTCACGTACTGCGCTAGCAGCGCAGACCATTCTTCCTTTGACTCATCCTCCATCGGCTGATGTTTTTTGCCGATGGTAGACGCAACGTGTCGCTATTTTAAGTGGGGAAAAATCTGGTCTCAACACATTCCTTGTGGCTCTAGATCCTGTCGGATGCATTTCTCTTCCCTGCATTGTTGGCGCCCTGTATAGTTGCTCCTGCCTTGTCGCCATCATCTTCTTCGGTTGCTCATATCTCGACCTCCTATGGCTTCCTCCTCTAACTTTTGCTACTTGTTATCATGCTACTTAGCTATACTGCTACTACGGTTAGTTATGATTCTTCAGATTGTTACAGTAGAAAGTAATAATGTTTGGGTTTATAGAAAGAGCAATGCTACATGTACACCCCGAAGGGGTGTACATCTTACATCTCCACCTCTTTAATGGTGGCGATGTTTTTTACGGGTCACATCAAGTGACCCCTCATCACACCCCCACCCTTAGATGGGTGGGGGTGTGAGATGTACACCCCTTACGGGTGTACAAGTAGCATTTTCCTTATAGAAATGTACAACCTTTCAAACAATCAGATGTGTTGAATAGCGGATAAAACCATGTTGCATGAATATATAAATGTAGCAAGTGCAGAAAGTCAAAAGATGAGTTCAATAAAATGAATTCAAATGTTGGATAAGAAAATTAAAATTTTTGTGAAGTTTGGTAATCCCTTTAAGAGGGTCGAAATTCGGTTTAGTTCTACACATTTTTACATATGGGGAACATTTATTTATTTATTCACATGTTGTAATACAACAAGCGGAAAAATTACCATCCACAAGAAGAAATTATTTCATATTTAAGCTCCTATTTCATTTTGTGAAAAATAGCAGTTCTTTGCACACCTTATGGCTCGGCAAGATTAGAGGTGACTTGGATCAACTGCGCTACGCTGTGGGGCGATCTTCTAGGTCATAAAACTTGTCCAAATATTTTCTCTCGGTTTTTTTTTAAAATTAATTAATTAATTTTTTAACTCCAAACATACATTTTACTTCGCACTTGATCGTTATGGCACTCTACTCCTTTCCTTTTATTATATCAATTTTTTAAAATCATAATAAAAATAGAGAAATGTTAAGTATAAAATTCAACAGCATTGTAATTTCTACAACCACTTATCCAATGGATTGTAGGATTTAACAACCCTTTTTTTTGGCTAATTTTAGTGAAAAAAAAAAAAGTGATAAGACGTAGAAAAGTAGGGCCTTTAGATAGCAGGGTTGTTGGATTACAACCAATATGGATTGTAGGCTTAGCATTACATATAAAATTATAGAATAATTTTAAACGTACTTCTCGAATCTTGAAATATATCACATATATCCTTTTATAGTTGGTAATATCAAAATTACCCTTATAAATTTATATTATATTATAAATACTTTTTCCAACAATTTTTCTGAAGTTAAAATACAAAATAATCTATTCATTCCTCACAATAGCTAATTATCATATAATTTAATTTTGGTGAGAAATCATAATAGCTTTTTTTGTTTAGTAAATATAAATAATTAAAATAAACTATAAAAACACAAATAAAATAAAAGCATAGTTGTTGGTGCACATATTTGATTTCTATCCAGACAATAGTAAAATAAATCAAAGCTAAAATAAAGAACTACGAAATTATGTCTTAAATAATATAAAGATCTAAAACATAATCAAATAAACTATGAAAATACAAATCTAAAATACATGTATAGTAATATAAACCGAAACTAAAAGGCCATTTTGCTTAAAAGATTCACTGGTTTTGCGTTTCAACAAATCATGCTATATTTTTCGATTTTGCAGATTGTGGGTAGATTTTTGAGGAATTGATCAAAATATTTCTATTCTCTCTTCTTTATTTCTCTCTCACTCACTCCCTCTCTTTCTTTCTGCCTTCTTCTCCTCCACCTCATGCATGTCATCGCCGCGCTCCTCCCCATGCCTCACCTACATCTCTGCTACCGCCGACGATGGTGGTGAGGGCTAGAACGCGGCACGGCACCAATCGCAGAGGTGAGGGTGTGGATAGTGATGCAGTTCAAGGTGGTGGGGCATAGAGGGGTGCTGCCGCCACTGTTGCCATCGAGGTCGTGTGCCCTTGGGTTCTCGACCTTATTGCCGTCTCCACCTCTGAGTTCCATATAGAGGTGTGCCTCAGCTTATGCCCGACCATTGTTAGGAGGAACTCCTTCGAGATCATCATCTTCATGTCTATGTTTTCAATCTGTGACAATGGTGGTGGTGGAGGAGAAAGAGGTCGGAGAGGAAATGTCACGTCCGAGGGTTTAGTTTTCTTTTTATGTTTGAAAAAGGATAGCTATTTTTTTTTTTAACTATCAGAGTTACGTAAATGGTCAACTGAGTTTGAAATGTAATAAACAGCCTGGGGCATGCACAGATCCACCATATGGGAGATTTTAAGGCAGTAGGACTCTTTCAAATTTTATTATAAAATTAGACTCGCCAAAGTTTTTGTCATGCCTAGGGTTATGTCGGAATCCGGGCTCGCTAGTAAATCCGCCGCATACACGGAATGCCTCATGAACACGAAGCACCAACAACCTGTTCAAGTACAAAAGTTGTTACGGATATATTAGCGGGTTTCGTGAAATTTGTTGGAGTCTTGAAGATTGAAGATAAAAACTTGAAGAACTATAACATCAATCTCAAGAAAAATAAATCCATAATAATCTGCTACGTTTAAATTAAGATTTTTGATGATTTGAATTCATTATATTTAATTAGAAGTATTTAGAATATTTTCTGTATGTTAAAATAAAAAACTAGACATTTTGGGTGTTCTGAGTCTGGATCAGACTGGCTTCAGTCCGGACCCCCATCATAGGTGGTTTCGTGCGAAATTATAGTCCGGATCAGCTTGGCTTCAGTCTGGACCCCGAACATTGAAATTCTTATTTCGTATGAAACAGTCCAGATCAGCTTCATTCCAGTCCGGACCCCGAACCATAGTTTTTGGAAATTTCACGATAGTCCGGATCGTCGTGATTCCAGTCTCGACCGTGATGCGGGAAAAATTATGTTATAATCAGTTTTTTATTCTTATCTTATTTCTAATGACTTCTAACATATAAATAAACCCTAGAGGTATTATTTTAAGGTATCCAAAGGGGATCAAAATAAATCAAAAAATATAGAAGGAAAGAAAAACACGTTCTAACTTAGATTTCTTCTTTTCAATCTCTTGATCATCTTTTCGATCAAGAAAATTTATCGATTTGATTCTTATCGTTCTTCAACTCTTTATTCTTTTCAAGAATCAAATTGATGAATGCTTAGATAGTGTTTTTCTTATCTATCTATGATTATCTAAGTGTTCAAAATCACCACCATCAATAAATTTTCAACGAGTTCCAGAAGGAACATCGGCGCGTGGATTCGTGTGAAGGCCGTGGATTCGTCATCGACTTCGTGGATTCGAAGTTAGGCGCGTTCGTGGATTCGATACGTGCTATATTGATGAAGACCGTGGATTCGGTTGAAGACTTCGTGGATTCGAAGTTGGATTTCGTGGATTCGAAGTTGGACGCATTCGTGGATTCGAAGTACATTGTGGATGAGCGGAGAAGATCTATGTGGTGCCCCGAATCTCCGTGTGACTTGACTGTGTAGTCGGCGGCGAGAAAATACATATTTTTGGTGTACCGAGTGCATTGCGCATCAAACGGATGCCAAAAACGAACTCAGCGCGTGAAAACAGCTAAAATGGCTATTTTCGAGCTTATTGGGCTGTTTTGGAAGCGGGCCGGTGCACGGGCCCAGTCGCGTGCACCGGGACCACGGAGTCCATGCGGAGCCACGCGTCGGGCGGGGAGAGGCCGACCGGCCGACACGCAGCGCGCGCCCATTGGCACAGCGAACGCGCGAGGCAGGCGGCGCGTGGCGTACCCGTGCAAGCCACGCGTCGCGCTGCCATTCACCGAGGCCGCCTACCGCGGATTGGGACACGTGGCACATCGGGAGCGGCGGATCGCGGGATTCGGGCGTTGCCGGATTGATGACACGTGTCCGGGCTCTGAATGCGGGCCGGGCCTGGGAGGATTTGGGTGCCTGAAACCTCGGCCAAAATATGAGAAATCCTATTTCTCTTGGCCTATAAATAGTGACCTTTCTCCCCTATTCATCTCTTTTGGACTTAGCCATTTTTGGAGGGCTTTAGCTGAGGACTTCACCACCTTCTTCTCCACCACCCTTGAGAACCTTGGAGGACTTTGGAGCTTCTACATCATCATCTTCCTCAAGTTAAGGAGCTTCACTATTGTTGCTGTTTTCCGCAACCACCATCGCGTTTCAGTGCAAGGCCTCTACAGGACTCATCTCTTGGAGTTTTTGGCTGATTTTTAGTTTGAGATCTTCACGAGAGTTAGGCCAACAACTTTGATACTCATTACTCCTCCAAGATCTTGAGTTTTTTTAGAGTTTTTATGCCATCTCTGGAGCCTTCGTGCACAGAATAGACTTTTGGATAGTTCATAATATTTATGGATTTTCTCGGTGTTTTGTGCGTGGATTTTGAAGTTATTTGACTTGTTTTGCATCTACTCTCGAAGAGGAATCCATTGAGATCTTGATTGCTGGATTTGAAGCTTGTTTGCCTAGGTAACATTATCGATCTTCTTGATCCTGTGACAGAGTTTGCTGCAGTTTTTGTTTTGGGTTTTGTGTTGAGGATTGAGCCTTTGGATGCAGATTTCTTTGTGATTTCTTGATCATTTTCGGAATTTTAAAGTTTGGACATCTTATTAAGTTTAAGGTGAGCAATTCCTCTTTTGAATTCAGTGGAAAATTCCTTTTGTTAGCAATTTATGGACAGCATTGTGTTAATTGGTTAATTTGTTAATTAAGGAAAATTAAAGATAGATTTTTGAGGCTTTGGAGATCTTCATTTGACAGACGACAACCTAGATTTACTGTTGGAAGCTTCAAATTGGGGTATTTAATGCTGTATATGCATTTTATTTAACATATGAGTGATTGCTGAAATTCTGGGACAATCTACGCAGCGTGCGTTGTTCTTGCGATTGCGCCCAATCCTAGTGGAGATTTTGGGTGATTTTTGCGGCATTGAATTTCTAAGAGGCTGAGGATTAAGCATGCCAAATTTCAGCCAGATCGGCCATCAGATCGTCAAGTTTCGGGTGGGTTAGATTTCCTCCAAAATTAGTGTGGGTTATGGGATAATGGATCTGAATAGGGAAAAAATCACCTAGAGGGGGGGTGAATAGGTGTAAACAATAAACACACCAAAATCGTTGTGTAAAAAATAACCCAATGCGGAAAATAAATAACACACAAGATTTTACGTGGAAAACTCCATCACAGGAGTAAAAAACCACGGGACCGATCACACGAAAAATCCACTAAGATTAAAACACGTATAAGGTGATATAACGCACGCACACGACTCAACCTTTTTCATATGCTCCGAGTAGATCTTCTCCGTAGTCCACAACGCGCCTCGATCACACGATTTGCGTCCAACGCCAAATCCACGACGTCCAACGTCGAATCCACGACGTCCAACCGAATCCACAGTCTTCACCAATATAGCACGTATCGATCACACAAACGCACCTAACTCCGAATCCACGAAGCTGAAAGCACCTTGTGTAGGACCCCCGAACCCCATGCAGCATTCTTCCGATGGATCCACTGTTAGAACACCTGGTAGGTGTATCTGGCCCATGGTGCATCAATGGGATGCCACAGATGGACCCTGTAAGGTTTTATTAGCTGTGTTGGCCTTCGGCTGGGTTTGCCGAAATTCTGAGAAAAAAGTAGGCCAAACAGACAGCGGAAATGGATTCAGCACGGAAAAACGCTTGGAAATGGCTTTTTGTTTGCCAAATTCTGAGTCCGGATGGCCAAAAAGGACTCCCGGAAGTTTTACAGCTTTTCTGGTGCATGGGGGAGCCGTGGACCGGCGGGGGTGCCACGTGGCAGGCCTGGATTGGCCGGCGCACGCGGCCGGGTCCACGGAGTGCAAGGGTTTGGACCGGGGTGCACCGCGGGGCGCGTGGACCGGGGGGCGCGCCACGTGGCAGCGCCTGATTGGGCGGCTCAGGTGCGCTCGGTCCGCGGGTGCGTGCGGGGAGGCGTGGACCGGGGGCGCGCCACGTGGCAGCACCCGGTTGGCGGGCGCACGAGCGCGCGGGGCAGGTGACGGGGGCAGGCGCCGTACCGCGGGCAGGTCGCCGTACGCGGGGCAGGCGCGGGCGACATGGGCGGTGCCACGTGGCGCCCGCTGATTCGCGGGTGCCACCTACCGCGTTGACGCGGGCAGGGACACGTGGCGCTCTCCGCGGTGGCTTGCACGGCTGCAGCGTGTTCCGGGGACACGTGGCAGGCGCTGGGGCGGGTCGGACGAAGCGCGGATCCTGTCCGACGGCGTGTAGCGGGCCGGGCCGCACTGTGCGCGCCCGAAAAACCGTGGGTCGGGCCGCACTGTGCGCGCCCGAAAGGTTCCGGGCGCCCGAAACTTGGGACAAAATGGGAATTTTCCCATTTGTTCCTCCTGCACTATAAATACCTGCCCGAGCCCTCTTCTTTGGCTTTTTTCTCTCAACCTGCGCATCATCTGCCCGAGCCACCTTTAGGAGATTTGTTCACCTCTTAATCCTTGATCTTCCTGCCAAGTTCTAGGATTTTAGGAGCACGCATCCCGAGGTTCCCCATTTTACGGCGCGGCGCAACGTTGCATTCCTGTGTTCTTCTTCGGCGCAGCAGCAGTGTTTTAGCTCCCCTGGGCTACCCCGAGGTCATTTTTCAGCGATTCTTGCGCCGACAGACTCCTAAGAGGTAGGGCTTCATCTTTCGTATTGATTGCGCTCTCCCATTCCGAGTTTTTGGCACGGATCCCGAGGTGCCTTGTGACCCCCTTTTTCTTTCTGGTTTTAGGGACAGCATTGGAGTGTTTTAGCCATATCTTTGCGTACGAGCGTCGGATTGAGGCGTGCTTATACAAGTTTTTCATCTACGGATCACAAGGAACAAGCTCGTATTTTTCTTGGATTTTTCCAGAGTTTCTTTTGGAGGTGAAAATCCCGTTTTTCCTGTATTCAGTGCTACAGTTTTGTGCAGTAATCTTTTGAGTATACTGCCTTGCCGAATTTGTATCTTGACCTTCGGAACTCGGATTTGGGCGTGCAAGGTACCGTTTCGAAGATATCGACGCGAGGATCGCTGTGATATTTTTCTGGGAATTTTCTAGGCATTATCAGCAGGTTAAATTTAAGCATCTTTGGGACTGAAATTGTATGTGGTTGGGAGAGCAGTTTTGGGAACTTATGTGTAACTGTAGCCTTTCATTGTACCCAGGAGGGATTGTGGACTGTGCTGAACCTGTTGGACTTAGAGCTGTTATTTTCCTAGTTTTCTCAGCTGTACGACTCCGGACGGTTAGCGTTTTCAGGTGGGTGGCTTGCTTTCAAGATCTATGGACTGTGCTCTAATTCTATTGATATAGAATCATGCATGATAGTGATTGGATTTGGGTAGCATGCTAGAGTGTAGGAATTGTTGTTCCTTGTTTTATCTGTCGATCTTGTGATCTCTTGCTTCCTACTATCATGTTAATATTTGTTATCTTGGAACCTGACCTAGCACCCCCGTCATATGTTGCATGTATAACCAGACCAGTAGAAAACCCTCACTTGGGCTAGGGTTATTTATGTTTAGACATCCACACTTTATGTTTCATTCCTGGACTTAGTGTTATCCTCGCCCGGGTAGTGGGCCGAGCGGTCGGGACTTCTTTTAGTGTGGGATGCATTTGCACTCGTGCTTGGGAGCCGAGTAGGGTCTGGTAGATATTGTGTTTCGCTTGTCTGTACCGGGAACCGTTTGGGATAAACGGTGGACCCGGGAGATCTTGTTTTTCCCTGTTTGGGTTGTCGCCACTGTGTTAGTGGCAGTAGTTTACTAGTGTTAGCCGGACCTAGAACCCAGAACCCTTTTCGACATACACATGATTTTAGTCTACCAATATTTTCTTCCAAGCATCGAAGGGCCGCTGGAGTCTGTTCTTGTGTGATTGGACAAAGGCATCCGCCCTTCGGGGCTTGGGTAAAACACTTATTTTTCCAACTGTTTTTCCAAAGAGAACTAAAATCATTAAATATGGATTTCTTCTAGATCAAATGATTTTCAATAACAAATGTCACCTTTTTCTTGTAAATATCCCCACTCGAAAGGATTCGAGTGATCTGGGTTCTAGGGGCCGTTCCTTTGTCGGGACGAAAGCCACGGGGGGCCGAGCCTGGGACCTGTTCTTGTTTGATAGGGTTGTAGGTGTAGGTCTCCCGGGACTTTCGGGCCCTGTTGGTGCTTTCTGCGTGTCGTACCGAGGTTTTGCTTTCCCGAACTATAAGGGGATCGGGAACTTCGATAGGCGGAGCCTAGAGTCTGTTCTTGTTTGATAGGGTTCTTAGCACCGGTCTATCGGGTTTCCGAACCCTTATGGTGTCGGTCTTTCCTATGAGTTTAGTGTTCTGTTGTGGGAGCCGTCTGGTGGACGGTGGCCCCAGCTGTGTGGTTTTCCAGCCTGTGGTTGAGAGTTGGTGTTGTTGGTCGATCTTGTTGATCGTGGTTTGGACTATAGCCTGCATGAGCCATATTTGAGCTCGACAGAGATACGCGGATACTTTCCTCGGTGGGGTCGCTCCCCTCGAGAGCCACTCCGGAGTTGGGCCTGTTACTTGCTATCGCGACTTGTCGACGCCGTCCCTCTGACGGGGCCAGTTAGTGGCAGTCACGGACACCCTACGGTAGACCCGTCCTGTTGAGGATGTGCGGCAGTAGGTGGGCGCAGGTTTGACTGGACCCTTTGAGGCAGTCAGTTTAGATTTGGTGAGTTTACTGTGTGTGTTAGTAGATACATCATGTTTCATCTGTTCCTTTTCTTGAGCATCTAGATAGAGGCATAGTAGCTGTAGAGTTACTTTTTCAGCCCTTTCATTTCAGTTTTATATTGTTACTTTATGCCTCTAGTAGACTTAGTGGGCAGACCGTCGGGCTTGTTGGCGGCACCCACTGAGAACTACTTGGGACGTAGTTCTCACACCCGTCGTGGTGTCTTTTCCCACAGGGACTCCTACTCCTGTTCCTGCTGCCCCTGTTGCTGCTTCTTCTGATCGAGGTAAGGGAGTCGCGAGATAGTTCCCTACCAGTCATCGTCTAGGGAGTAGATGTACCCTTATTACTTTTGAGAGTTCATGTTGAGAGAACTTTGTAGTGAGGTATAGAGTTGTATTTATTTTACTGCTCGAGAGATTTATGTACTTTTGGTGAGGACTTATGTTGTATATAGTTTTTATTTCTAGCAGTTACTTTCAGCTCTGATATCTGTATAGTATAGATGCTCTTTTGCAGGTTAGTCGCTTCGTCTATACGGGGCTTCTCGTATGGGCGGCGGATCTATTGGCGCGCCCGGGTCGCAGTTTCGACGCCGGGGCGTGACACCTTGAATCCACAAGGCCACGCGAATGAACGCGCCGATTATCCTTTCAGAAATCATTGTTTTGGGTGGTGATGATATTGAATACTTAGATCAATATAGATAGACAAGGAAAACACCATCTAAGTATTCATTGATTTGATTCTTCAAGAGAAATGAAGATTAAAGAACCTAAAATCAAACCGATAAATATAGAGAAAGAAAACCTAAAATCGACGGTGTTTACCTTTTCTTCTCTATACGTGGATTACCTTTGATTCCTCTTTCGAATAATAGGAATTATTAGGAATAATTAGGAATACCCTAAAAGATGAATATTATGGTCTATTTATAGGCTAGAAATAGGTTTGGAAAGAGATAAGAATCAAAAACTTCCTTAACTGAATTTTTCCCGCACGGCGGTCCAGACTGAATTTGGTTGATTCGGATTGTCGTCTTTTTTCAGAGAATTTAACCTTGTTCGGGGTCCGGACTGGATTTGGCCTGATCCGGACTGTTCATGCGATTGAACAAAACACGGAGTTCGGGGTCCGAACTGAAGTGAGGATGATCCGGACTGTAATTCCGCATGCACTTAACCTTGTTCGGGGTCCGGACTGGATGCACCTGATCCGGATCCTGAACACTCACAATGTCTAGTTTTTTATTTTTATAACTTGAGAAATATTCCAAGTGTTTCTAAACTATAAGAATGTATTCAAATCATCACAAAATATTTAATTTAACGTACCTGAACATTTGAATCCATTCTTCTTGAGATTGATATACGTGATCAACAAGTCTTCAACTTCAATCTTCAAAACTCAATCTACTTCACGAAATACGCCAATACAAAAATCCTTAACAATTAGCAGACTGTTTTCTAATTCTATCTTGTACTGAACATGCATGATAGACTTGTACTCCTTGTGTTGGTGGAAATGTGAGCATGTTAGAGTACACTCCTTATGTGATTGAGATGTGATCATTTTAAAGTATACTCCCTATGTTGAATGAGATGTGAGCATGGTAGTGTTGTACTCCTTGTGTTGTTGAGATGTGATCATGTTAGAGTTGTACTCCATATATTGGTTATGATGCATGTATGATAGAATTAGCAAATCGTTTACCGCTTATGACAATGAAATTGTGAAACCTTGACTAGCACCCCGTCATATGTTTGCATGTATTAACCAGACTAGTAGAAAACCCTCTGTAGTGATTCGGCTTTTATGTGTATTTGTGACTCACATGTTAATTAATTATGCCCTTTAAGTGGAATAAAATTATCTAATGTTAGATAGTCGATCGGTGTGTGGTGCGGGTATTTTTCTATCGAAGGGCTCGGAAAATGAAGACCGACGGTGCGATCGGATCGGAAATCCAATGTACGGATCTCCCGGAATGGGGTTTCTAAGATCGCGGTGACTTAAGGCGCGCATCGAAATTCGTGTAAAATATCCGGCACGCTTTTTGAGGAAGTTTGGATATTCCGTGTGATTAATTAATTAAGGAATTAATTAATCGGTGACGAGAAATTAATTTGGGAATTTATTTCCTATGATTAATTAATTAGGAAAATTAATTAATCGGTGACTAGGATTTAAAAAGGTAGGGTTTATCTCGTGGGATTAGATATTTATTGTTAGAAGATAAATATCCAAATATTCGTGGGTTTTTCCTTTTTACGTACGTATAATAAAAAGGAAAATAAAAGAATAAAATAAAAGAAAATAAATTAATAATAAGAGGATAATTAAACCCCGTTACCGGAAGGAAAACCCTAATCTAAAATACCGCCTCTTCAAACCCTCCTCTTTTGTGCGTACCGCAAACTAAACGAAACCCTAGCTTGAAGAGAGAGAAAGGAAAAGAGAGAAAAGATAAGAAAACCCTAACCGGAGGAGAAAAGAAGGAAAGAAGGAGAAAGCGGAGGAACCCGATCGCCCCGTTTGACGTGCCGGAGACCGGGGAATGAGACGCCATCATCTACGGGGAGCGGATTCGGGTCTCTAACGCCGCAAGGAAACAAGATCGGTTCTTTAATTCCGATAAGTTAAGGTTAGTGATCATCGTTTCGTTTGTCAAATTAATCGGGGGTTTTCCGTGTTCTTGTAAGGTCGTTTTAATTGGTACATCGATCGCGGATTTTCGTCGGGTTTTGATCCATGTTTTATTCTCGTCCTTGATCGGGGGTGATCGATGGTTTTTATCGAGTTTAATCGATGGTTTTTAATCGATCTTTCGATCGAGTTTCCGATCGGTGTTTTGGTTGTTCGTCGATCGTCGGTTTAGTCGGTAGAATTACCGCGGATTTATTCGGGAATTTTTGGGGGTGTTTCATTGGAGCTTAGTAGGTTAACGCGAGGCCGCCGCCGCCATTGCTAAACGGGAGGCCACCGCCGCCATTACCATGTTCGCGGAGTTTTCGCCGGGGTCGCACGGGAGCGAAAACGGAGAAGAAATCGCGAAACGGGAGCGAAAACGGAAAGAAACCGCGTAAAATAGGGTTACTGTGCCTTCCGTACAGGGCGGTCCACGGCCCGAGCGTGCACCCGGCGCACGCCCGCGGCGCGGAAGCCGCGGACCCGGTGCACGCAACCGTGCACCGGCCTGCGCGGTGCACGCTCTAGGCGTGCACCCGGCGCACGCCCCCGCACCCGGGAAGCAAAGACCCGGTGCACGCTTGTGTCGTGCACCGGCCCGGCCCAAGACGCGCGGTGCACGCCTCCTGCGTGCACCCGGTGCATGCCACGCAGCCACCCGACGCACAGACCCGGTCCACGGTTGCTCCTGTGCACCACCCGACAGCCCAAAGTTCACTAGCTTCGTTTCGGTCCGTTTTTCCACCGTTTTGAGCGCCGTTTTCGCCGTTGGGATCACAATCTCCGCGGTTTTCTTGGCATGGCCACTTGGGTTCTTTTTGGTCACTGTTTCGCCATGTCAGGTGCTTGTTTCGCCGACGCTCCGCGCTTCGACGAAATCGTCGGGGGCGCGCCGTCGGGTCTTTTTATCATCTTTTCGCCGTCGGGGTCTTCTTGGTTTAACCATTGACGTCCCGAGTTGGCTACCGGTTGAGGGTTGGGTTTTGCTGGATTTCCGTTAGCGGTTTTGGGTTCCGACGGAGTTTGCGACGAAATAGTCGCGGTCCGATTGTTGTTAGTCTTTGGTGTTACCGGTTTGAACTGAGTTTTCAGTTTTACTCGATGGTTTTGACTTGTTGGGTTTTTGACCAACGTTGCGGTCCCCTAGGCACGATGATTTCGGTTTTGCGGGTTTAACGTAACAGTGGTTGGGACCACTGATTTTACCTGATTAGGGTAAGGTGCTAAATGGTGCTCTTGGATATTGTAGTAGGCCGCGAGGAGCTCTGTTTTGCTTAGGAGGGTTGCGGGCGCGGTCGGTTGTCTTCATTCCAGGTGGGTACCGTTGCTATAAGTGCAACAAGTGCAGTAAGTGCATCTATCATCGTAAAAGGCTCGTTAATTTGTCTAACAAAGTAGATGGACTGTTAAATCTTTCGCATAAGTGTTTCTGTTTATTCTAACATGATAATTATGGCGACTGCGGTCGCGGGGCTCAATACACGCCGGCACCGGCAAATGTTTGGGATGGGATGCTGCACGTACACAGGTGGATTGGCCTCCGCATGGGTGTACTTTTTCGGAGAAGTGGTCTTTTTGACCCGTGTGCCTCACAAAGGGGTGGGAGCCGTGAGGACCTCTTCACGACAGCTAAGGTGGCCGCACCAGCTCCGTGAAGGGGTTAAAAGCATCAATGGGGTTTGTGCACGAGGGGAGACTTCCGTCTCTCCGACAAGTACTCTGGGGTCGGTGCCCAGCTTAATTGGTTATTCTGGGGTTGGTGCCCAGCTTATTTATGCACAGGGTTTTAGCGAAAGGTTCCGGTGAAATTGGTTTGTTCTTAAATCCATGTTATCCTTAAGACATCTACTTTGTTTGTCACTGACTTTACCCACTCCGTGACAGGTTTGTCTAGGTGTAGTAGTCGGGACGATGATGGGGCAGCGATTAAAGAACATTAGCTGGATGAGGTTTATTCCATTATTCTTGCTTGGGTTATCTCATCCCCTTGTTATCTAAGTTTAAGTTCTCAATTGCTTGATTGTGGAATGTTGTGGATGTTGGATTGAAAGACGGTTTTGTGACGTGATGTGATCTTTATAATGTTCCTTAATGACTTATATGCGGCATGTTTTATACCGAACAAAAAGGGGTTTCGAAAATGTTTTCCAAAACCAAGTGTCGTGTGGGCACTGCTTTGAAAACCTGTGGATTTATCCTTTCCGAAACGATGTAGCTGCCTTACTGTGAATGTGTAGACGTTTTTAAAGGAATGTATGTCGAGTGGACACCGTTTGCAAACTTGTAGGTTCCTCTTAATGTGATTAAATGTCTTTACACTCTCGTACTTGTTGACTGTGACTGTGTGGTTAAAGATTATATGTTGAATGTTGTAAGTATGACGTCGTGCATATACAAAGGAGACTCTGTCCGCTTGAAGAGTGAATTTGTATATGTGGCGGTCTGACACGCACCGGGGGCGAGGCTGATACTTATTTGTTAAGAAAAAAAATACATACGCATTTCCGCTTATCTTTACCTAAAAACCCCCGGGGCGTGACAGATTAAATGGTATCAGAGAAAAACAACTTTAACCACAGTAGTCGGTGATCCACATCCACAGTGTATGATGCCACAAGCAAATTGAACATGAGATAACCAAGGTGTAGGTGCGGTAGATCGTGAGTGTACGAGGGATAAAAGGGGATTTAATTTCGGTGAGTCTGTAGGTCGTGGTGCTAGACCAGTTAGGTCTAGGGTTTGACTCGGTTTCTTTGTATACAACGAATAATGGCCCGAAATGGGTCATCAGCGGAGAACGCAGGGGCAGAAAGTACGGTGCCAACAGCGGCGGAGTATCAGCTTCTCCGACAAGGACTACAAGAGATGGCCGGGCAGTTAGCAACCCTTATGGAACAGGTGCGGCAGTGGGCAACACCAATGTAGGTCGCCCAGGCTTCTCTGCCCGGACCAGCCGCACCAGCAACTTTGGGACCTACGATGGGAGCCGTTATTGGAGACCCCTTGAGGGAGACCGTGGTGACATCTGCTCCCAGAGTGTCCGCCGTCGCAGCAGGGGAAGCCCCTATCAAGCAAACCGAACGGGACAGGGTGAGGGCGAACTTGGCGAATTTCAAGAGTTCTGTTCCTTGAGGGAGACGCCCGCAAGTGGTGGAAGACGGTGCGCCCGGACCCCTCGGAGGGCACCGCCCTTCCATCTTGGACCACGTTCCGAGAGAAACGGTTTGGGCCATTTCTCTCCGAAAGCATCAGGCAGCAGATGGAAGATGACCCGAGGCACAACTCAAGGAAGTCGGATGGTTATGGGATACCAACGGGCATTTGTGAGGTTGATCAAATGTGTTCCCTTTGTTATAAGACATGAATCTCACAAGGCCCGTCTCTTTGTGAAGGGCTTATGAAGCGACATCTTCAAGGTGGTGCAAACGGCGGGTTTGCACACCTTCCAGGAGGTGGTCGATAGAGCCACCGCGGTGGAGCACGGATTTACGATTTCTCGAGCCCGACGGGAGAGCTCAGGACACAGCAGGGATAAGAAACGAACCCGGCCAAACTTCAGAAGAGAGCATACCAAGAGGAGCCGGCCTCCTAAATACTCGAGATTGCAACAGGGCACCAAGAATGCGCCGACAGGAGGACAATGGCCGGTGGATAAGTCTTGCATTATTTACGACGGAATACACCAAGAGACCGAGTGCCCCCAGGAGCAAGACCACTATTTTCGATACGGCAAATCGGGGCACTTAGGTTTCGACTGCCTCATCCGTAGCAGCATCTACGCCGTCGTCTCCGCAATCGGGAGGAGGGAGAGTCTATGCTATGACCCACCAGGGGACGGACCCGCAGAGCACGATGTAGTAGGTAATACTCGAGTTTCAGATCATCGTGCTAGAATTTTTGTGTCAACGCCTAAGCATCCCACTCTTCCACCTCGCTTCATGTTTTCGCCCTACCTTAGCTATTAGAAGAAATCCCCCACCGTAGAAATAAGTTCGGTCGGATCCTCCGGCTACCCCTCGAGGCAGGCGGCTGTACTCCTTCCTGTCCAACGAGGGTGAGGCAGGTTCTTAGTCTCTAAGAACTAATGAGGTTTCCGTCAAAGGATATTGGTGTAGCGCTTGGGGCTGACAGTCGCGGCAATCTTTAAGCGGTAGTTGACTACTTGAAGCTCCAAGCGAGTCTCCGGGAACCGGACTTACCGGAACTTGTAAACTTAGCTGGTAGGAACGCCTTCTGCTCGCTTTTCTTTGTTGCGGGCAAGGAGCTTGGTAGAAGGCAGTCGAGTAGCGTTCACGAGTACCGTATGGATCTCGACACGAGAAGGACAAGTACTCCTCTACCTCGGATAGATGACCTACGCGATCAACTACAAGGAGAAACGGCATTCCCAAAGATTGATCTGCGGTCCGGCTAACGCCAGCCTAGAGTCCGGGGTAATGACATACTGAAAACAGACCTGCGAGCTCGGAATGGTCAAGATGAGTTTACGGTTATACCGTTTAGACTCGTTAACGCACCAGTGGTGCTCTTGGGCATGAGGAAAAGGATACCCAAGCCCTTCCTGGACCAGCCGGTAATGGTCTTACGGTTGACGTTCCGATCCACTCTCGCAATGACAAGGGGTATGGGGAACACTTGCGAGTAGTCCCCCAGACCCTCCGGGATCAGAAACCATATGCCAAAACTTATAAAGTGTGAGTTTTGGCACCGCGAGGTGGGCTTTCTGGGGCATATTGGTCGGCTGCTGGGATTGCGGTCGACCCAAAGAAGATAGATTCGGTAACCGACTGGCCCAGACCAACGACGGTGACTGAGATTCGAAGCTTCCTGGGTCTGGCAGGGTATTACAGACATTTTGAGGAAGGCTCCTCCAAGATAGTAATGTCCCTGACTCGCCTGACCCAAAAGGGGAGAAGTTTATCTGGATTGACCAATGCCAGAAGAGTTTTGAGGAACTCAAAGTCAAGTTGACGCAGACCCCGGTTCTCGCTCTACCGGAGCCTGGTGAAGACTTTGAGGTTTATTGTGAGGCGTGCTTATGCAACGGGGTGAGGTCATAACCTACGCGTCAAGGCAACTCAAGGAGTACGAGAAAAACTACCCCGTGCACGACCTGGAGCTTGCAGCGGTCGTGTTCGTCCTCAAACTGTGGAGTCACTATTCGTACGGTACACATGGCAATGTGTACTCCGATCATCAGAGCCTCAAGTACCTCTTCACTCAGAGGGAGTTGAATTTGCGGCAAAGGCGGTGGTTCGAGTTACTGAAGGACTATGATCTAACCATCCACTACCACCTCGGGAAGGCGAATGTGGTGGCTGACGCCTGGAGCCGCAAGGGACAGGCATAAGGAGCAGGTGCAAGTGCTATCATCCAGCAGGACCGTCTGATTGCATAGTTAGGACTGGAAGTGGTGCCAGCGGGCACGGCCGCACAACTCTTGACCCTGGTGGTCAGACCTACCCTGCTGGACAGGATTCTGAAAGGGTAATTGACCGATGGCCAGCTACGACTGGTGCGAGACAGAATGTTCTCGGAGCAAGGCGGAGTTTCTATGACTGACTCAGATGATATAATAAGGTGCCGGGGGCGAATTTGTGTACCCGGTAAGCTAGAAATAAGGGAAGAAAATCTAGCAAAAGTATATAATACCTCCCATACCGTGCACCCCGAAGGTACAAAGAGGTGCAAGGATCTGTGGCAGACCTTCAGGTGGCCCAAATTGAAAGAGCGATGTGGCACAATTTGTGGCGCAATATTGGGTGTGCCAACAGGTGAAAGCGAAACATCAGCGATCGGTGGGGAAACAGACGCTTCGGCTTACGTGGGAGGTAGTAGCAGAAAAGACCTCGTGCGAAGAGTAATCTTGGTCTCGACCCCAGGAGAACCCTTAGAAGTGAATACTTTGTACTTTCCTTCCAATTAAGGAGGTGAAGACTTAGTTGTCTTATGTGTTGGCTAATTAGCTAAGGGTTAAATAGGTCCAACTTCCTGCCTCGTGACAATAGATCCAACGTCCAGGTAGGGGTTGAGTCAGGTCAAGATCGGTGGCGGTGTGACCGAACGCCTTAAGTAAATGGGTGGCATATTTCTAATAGTTCGAGCCTTTGGGATTGTTGGTTGGCGTCAATAACCCGACATTCGGGACTTCGGAGCGTGTAGGCCTGGTGACATACCGGATTGGCTTTACTGCCAAACCTCGATGCGGAGGCTGGCACAGGAGGAGAAGAAACTTCGCAACCGGACAATCCCTTACGTAAAGGTGCAATGGAGTAACCTTGAGGAGCGCAAGGCGACTTGGAGGCTTAAGAAGGAGATGAGAGAACGTTTCCAGAATCGTTTAGCGAGGGTTGAGTTTAAGTTTCGAGGACGAAACTTTTTATAAAGGGTGAGTGGTGTAGTGATTCGGCTTTTATGTGTATTTGTGACTCACATGTTAATTAATTATGCCCTTTAAGTGGAATAAAATTATCTAATGTTAGATAGTCGATCGGTGTGTGGTGCGGGTATTTTTCTATCGAAGGGCTCGGAAAATGAAGACCGACGGTGCGATCGGATCGGGAATCTGATGTACGGATCTCCCGGAATGGGGTTTCTAAGATCGCGGTGACTTAAGGCGCACATCGAAATTCGTGTAAAATATCCGGCACGCTTTTTGAGGAAGTTTGGATATTCCGTGTGATTAATTAATTAAGGAATTAATTAATCGGTGACGAGAAATTAATTTGAGAATTTATTTCCTATGATTAATTAATTAGGAAAATTAATTAATCGGTGACTAGGATTTAAAAAGGTGGGGTTTATCTCGTGGGATTAGATATTTATTGTTAGAAGAAAAATATCCGAATATTCATGGGTTTTTTCTTTTTACGTACGTATAATAAAAAGGAAAATAAAAGAATAAAATAAAAAAAAATAAATTAATAATAAAAGGATAATTAAACCCCCGTTACCGGAAGGAAAACCCTAATCTAAAATACCGCCTCTTCAAACCCTCCTCTTTTGTGCGTACCGCAAACCAAACGAAACCCTAGCTTGAAGAGAGAGAAAGGAAAAGAGAGAAAAGATAAGAAAATCCTAACCGGAGGAGAAAAGAAGGAAAGAAGGAGAAAGCGGAGGAACCCGATCGCCCCGTTTGACGTGCCGGAGACCGGGGAATGAGACGCCATCATCTACGGGGAGCGGATTCGGGTCTCTAACGCCGCAAGGAAACAAGATCCGTTCTTTAATTCCGATAAGTTAAGGTTAGTGATCATCGTTTCGTTTGTCAAATTAATCGGGGGTTTTCCGTGTTCTTGTAAAGTCGTTTTAATTGGTACATCGATCGCGGATTTTCGTCGGGTTTTGATCCATGTTTTATTCTCGTCCTTGATCGGGGGTGATCAATGGTTTTTATCGAGTATAATCGATGGTTTTTAATCGGTCTTTCGATCGAGTTTCCGATCGGTGTTTTGGTTGTTCGTCGATCGTCGGTTTAGTCGGTAGAATTACCGCGGATTTATTCGAGAATTTTTGGGGGTGTTTCATTGGAGCTTAGTAGGTTAACGGGAGGCCGCCGCCGCCATTGCTAAACGGGAGGCCGCCGCCGCCGTTACCATGTTCGCGGGGTTTTCGCCGGGGTCGCACGGGAGCGAAAACGGAGAAGAAATCGCGAAACGGGAGCGAAAACGGAAAGAAACCGCGGAAAATAGGGTTACTGTGCCTTACCGTACAAGGCGGTCCACGGCCCGACGCATGCACCAGGCGCACGCCCGCGGCACAGAGGCCGCGGACCCGGTGCACGCAACCGTGCACCGGCCTGCGCGGTGCACACTCTAGGCGTGCACCCGGTGCACGCCTCCGCACCCGGGAAGCAAAGACCCGGTGCACGCTTGTGTCATGCACCGGCCCGGCCCAAGACGCGCAGTGCACGCCTCCTGCGTGCGCCCGGTGCATGCCACGCGGCCACCCGACGCACAGACCCGGTCCACGGTTGCTCCTGTGCACCACCCGACAGCCCAAAGTTCACTAGCTCCGTTTCGGTCCGTTTTTCCACCGTTTTGAGCACCGTTTTCGCCGTTGGGATCACAATCTCCGCGGTTTTCTTGGCATGGCCACATGGGATCTTTTTGGTCACTGTTTCGCCATGTCAGGTGCTCGTTTCGCCGATGCTCCGCACTTCGACGAAATCGTCGGGGGCGCGCCGTCGGATCTGTTTCTCATCTTTTCGCCGTCGGGGTCTTCTTGGTTTAACCATTGACGTCCCGAGTTGGTTACCGGTTGAGGGTTGGGTTTTGCTGGATTTCCGTTAGCGGTTTTGGGTTCCGACGGAGTTTGCGACGAAATAGTCGCGGTCCGATTGTTGTTAGTCTTTGGTGTTACCGGTTTAATCTGAGTTTTCAGTTTTACTCGATGGTTTTGACTTGTTGGGTTTTTGACCAACGTTGCGGTCCCCTAGGCACGATGATTTCGGTTTTGCTGGTTTAACGTAACAGTGGTTGGGACCACTGATTTTACCTGATTAGGGTAAGGTGCTAAATGGTGCTCTTGGATATTGTAGTAGGCCGCGAGGAGCTCTGTTGTTGCTTAGGAGGGTCGCGGGCGCGGTCGGTTGTCTTCATTCCAGGTAGGTACCGTTGCTATAAGTGCAAAATGCAGTAAGTGCATCTATGATCGTAAAAGGCTCGTTAATTTGTCTAACAAAGTAGATGGACTGTTAAATCTTTCGCATAAGTGTTTCTGTTTATTCTAACATGATAATTATGGCGACTGCGGTCGCGGGGCTCAATACACGCCGGCACCGGCAAATGTTTGGGATGGGATGCTGCCCGTACACAGGCGGATTGGCCTCCGCATGGGTGTAATTTTTCGGAGAAGTGGTCTTTTTGACCCGTGTGCCTCACAAAGGGGTGGGAGCCGTGAGGACCTCTTCACGACAGCTAAGGTGGCCGCACCAGCTCCGTGAAGGGGTTAAAAGCATCAATAGGGTTTGTGCATGAGGGGAGACTTCCGTCTCTCCGACAGGTACTCTGGGGTCGGTGCCCAGCTTAATTGGTTATTCTGGGGTTGGTGCCTAGCTTATTTATGCACAGGGTTTTAGCGAAAGGTTTCGGTGAAATTGGTTTGTTCTTAAATCCATGTTATCCTTAAGACATCTACTTTGTTTGTCACTAACTTTACCCACTCCGTGACAGGTTTGTCTAGGTGTAGTAGTCGGGACGACGGTGGGGCAGCAATTAAAGAACATTAGCTGGATGAGGTTTATTCCATTATTCTTGCTTGGGTTATCTCATCCCCTTGTTATCTAAGTTTAAGTTCTCAATTGCTTGATTGTGGAATGTTGTGGATGTTGGATTGAGAGACGGTTTTGTGATGTGATCTTTATAATGTTCCTTAATGACTTATATGCGGCATGTTTTATACCGAACAAAAAGGGGTTTCGAAAATGCTTTCCAAAACCAAGTGTCGTGTGGGCACTGCTTTGAAAACCTGTGGATTTATCCTTTCCGAAACGATGTAGCCGCCTTACTGTGAATGTGTAGACTTTTTTAAAGGAATGGGTGTCGAGTGGACACCGTTTGCAAACTTGTAGGTTCCTCTTAATGTGATTAAATGTCTTTACACTCTCGTACTTGTTGACTGTGACTGTGTGGTTAAAGATTATATGTTGAATGTTGTAAGTATGACGCCGTGCATATACAAAGGAGACTCTGTCCGCTTGAAGAGTGAATTTGTATATGTGGCGGTCTGACACTCACCGGGGGCGAGGCTGATACTTATTTGTTAAGAAAAAAAATACATTTGCATTTCCGCTTATCTTTACCTAAAAACCCCCGGGGCATGACAGTCGATTAGTTACTGAGTTCGACAGCAGAGCAGGAAGTACCGGGTTTTATACTGGTTCATTTGATTGGGTTTATTTCGGCCAGATACTTTTATTGTTGCACTCGTGCCTGGGGGCCGAGTGCAGTCTGGTAGCTGAGTTTAGACCAGTGCTAGTATTGTTGGGAGTCGTTTGGTTGACGGTGGTCCCGTGCCGTTGAGAGTACTTTGACCGTTGTGTGAGAGGTTGAGCATCTTGAGTCTATCCGTTCTGAGAGAGAGCGTGGATTTCGACTATAGCCTGCATGAGCCACTATTCGATAGCGAGCTAGTCCATTTGGACACCCTACGTAATTCCTGCCCGGCAGTGGGAGGTGGTTGCAGGTGAGCGTAGGTTTGACTGGACCAGATGTGGCAGTCAGCTCGATTGGGTCGATTGTGCACTTCATGTGCTAGTGGTGGCATACCATACTTGGATTCTCCCCTCTTGAGCATTTAGATGGAGGCATAGTAGCTGTTGAGTGTCATTAGCGTTCTTGTTCAGTTCTCACGGCTTTGGTTATTTTATGTCTCCTGAGGACTTAGTGGGCAGACCGTCGGGTCTGGCGGTGGTACCCACTGAGAACTCCCTTTTTGGTGTAGTTCTCACACCCATTGGGAGTTTTTCCCCCTCCTTTTTCCTTCCTCTCCTTTATTTTGCAGAGTCTTAGTGGGCGTTGCTGATTCTGCGGTTGTTGATCGAGGCGAGGGAGTCGCGAGTTAGATCCCTACCCATCGTTGGAAAGTAGCGGTACCCCTTCTGAGGAGATCTTCAGTAGATTGGCTATTTTATTTTCCTCTTTTGAGAGACTGATGTAGTGAGGATATGATATGTATTGAGAGCCTGTACACTGATGTATTTATTGGAGATACCTCCCTGTTGAGTTCTGAGTTTTGTATATGAGGATATTGTATGGTTACCAGTTTTGGGAGATGGACATTGTTGTATTATTTCCAGTTGTACAGCGCTTGATTTTAGTTTACAGTAGATTCTTATTTATAGCTCTGATATCTGTTTAGCCATAGTACTTTTCTTGCAGGTAGGACGCCTCGCCTATGCGGGTTTGGCATAGGTGGCGGATCTGTTGGCGAGCCCGAGTCGCAGTTTCGACCCGGGGCGTGACATTGTGTGACAACACTGTTGGGTTATGTATAATTAGATCTAAATAGGGGAAAAAACACCTAGAGGGGGGTGAATAGGTGTAAACAGTAAACACTCAAAAATCATTGCGCAATAAAACCCAATGCGGAAATAAAAAATAACACGCAAGATTTTTACGTGGAAAAACTCCAAATCGGAGTAAAAAACCACGGGACCGATCACACGGCAAAATCCACTAGAATTAAACACGTACAAGGTGATATACCGTACTCACAGACGACTTAACCTTTTCCATACGCTCCTAGTAGATCTTCTCCGCTCGCTCCGCAACGCTTCTCGAATCCACGATCAGCGCCCAACGCCGAATCCACGGCGTCCAACGTCGAGTCCACGACGTCCGACCGAATCCACGGTCTTCACCCAGTAGCACGCTTCGAATCCACGAACGTACCTCGCTTCGAATCCACGAGAGCGGTTGCACCTTGAATCCACAAGGCCATGCGAGTCCACGCGCCGATTTTGGGAAAAATCGTTGTTTTTGGGTGGTGATGATCCGCCAAATACTTAGATTAGAAATAGATTGGAAATACCATCTAAGTATTCATTAATTTGATTCTACTTAAAATCTGAGTTTGGAAAACCTAGAATCAAATTAATAATATAGATGAAGAAACATAGAATTAAATTTAGTATTTCCTTTCTTCTCTATATGTGGATTTTTCTCTTTTTCGGCTTCTACCGATGTACCCTAGAAAATGAATCATAGGGTCTATTTATAGGTTAGAAACCATTGGAAGAAGATAAGCATCAAAAACTAACCATTTCTGGAATTTTACAGGACGACAGTCCGGACTGGAAATCGGCGGTCCGAACTGTCTCAGCGAAACAGACTTTTTCCAGAAAAGAGGACATTCGGGGTCCGGACTGAAATTCCACGGTCCGGACTGTTCATGCAATTCCTTCAAATTACACGTTCGGGGTCCGGACTGAAATTCCACGGTCCGGACTGTTCATGCAATTCCTTCAAATTTCCCGTTCGGGGTCCGGACTAAAATTCCACGGTCCGGACTGGAATTGCTGATGAACCAACCTCTGTTCGGAGTCTTGAAAATTGAAGTTGAAGAATTGTGGATCATATACATCAATCTCAAGAAAAATGAATTCAAAAGGATCAAATATGTTTAACTAAATAATTTTGGTGATCCGAATACATTCTAGTAGTTTAGAAACACTTGGAATATTCTTTATTGCATAAATATAAAAAACTGGACAATTTGAGTGTTCAGGATCCGGATCAGGACCATCCAGTCCGGACCCCGAACATAGTTGTGTTCATGTGAAATTCCAGTCCGGAATAGTCCCTAGTTAGTCCAGACCCCGAACTATGTGTTTGCTGAAATCGCATGAACAGTCCGGATCATGAAATTCCAGTCTAGACCCCGAACTATTTTTTCAAGAAATTTGCTGAAAAAAGATGACAGTCCGGATCAACCAAATTCAGTCCGGACCGCTGTGCGAGAAAAAGTTTGTTAAGTCAGTTTTTGATGCTTATCTCTTTCCAAAGGTTTCTAACCTATAAATAAACCCTAATTTCACATCTAGGGTAACCAAATGAAACTGGAAAAAATATAAAAAATCCACACATATAGTGAAGAAAGAAAAACACGATTAGTTTCATGTTTCTTCATCTATATTGTTCAATTTGATTCTAGGGTTTCCAAACTCTTATTTCTTGTAGAATCAAATTGAAGAATACTTAGATGGTATTTTTTTTAATCTATCTTTGATCTAAGTATTCGGCGGATTATCATCACCAAGAAAAACAACAATTTTCCAAAATTGGCGCGTGGATTTGCGTGGCCTTGTGGATTCAAGGTGCTACCGCTCTCGTGGATTCAGAGCGAGGTACGTTCGTGTGATCGATACGTGCTACATTAGTGAAGACCGTGGATTCGGTTGGGCATCATGAATTCGACGTTGGACGTCGTGGATTCGGCGTTGGACGCAAATCGTGGATTCGAGGAGCGTTGTGGAGAGAGTGGAGAAGATCTACTTGGAGCGTATGGAAAAGGTTGAGTCGTAG
Organism: Tillandsia leiboldiana; assembly: GCA_029204045.2. Lineage (NCBI taxonomy): Eukaryota > Viridiplantae > Streptophyta > Magnoliopsida > Poales > Bromeliaceae > Tillandsia > Tillandsia leiboldiana. Next base: position 34,968,569 of record CM055071.1, on the reverse strand, counting down.
TGTTATGGTAAATCACCTTGTACGTGTTTAATCTTAGTGGATTGTTTAGTCTTAGTGGATTTCGCCGTGTTATTGGTCCCGTGGGTTTTTACTCCTGTGATGGAGTTTCCACGTAAAATCTTGTGTACTTTATTTATTTTCCGCATTGGGTTATTTTTTTACGCAACGATTTGGTGTGTTTATTGTTTACCCCTATTCACCCCCCCTCTAGGTGGTTTTTTCTCTATTCAGATCCATTAATAACATAACCTATGTAGTGTCCTAGATCCCCGTTAGCTTTTCCCCATGTTTCGGGGTGTGGAACACCAGTTAGTGGTGTGTTAGGGGCCACAACACATCAAAGGGATGTGTTGGATGGACTCAGAGAGGGTTTGGGGTCAAGCCTGTCTTTCGGATGCTTTTGCCAAATTTTAAAAGTGGTTTCAGATTGATTGGAGGCTGTATTTGAATTCAGCGCGGAAAAATGCTTGAAAACGGCTATTTATTTGTATTTTTCAGAGTCCAGACGCTCAAAAACGGACACCCGGAAGTTTTCTGTGAAAAATGATGCACGGGAGGAGCCATGGACCGGCGGGTGACATGTGGCGGCCTGGGATTGGCCCGCGCACGCAGTCTGGTCCACGGGGGAGTGCCGCTGGTGCACGGTGGACCGGCGGGGACACGTGGCGGCCGCCCATTGGCGGGTCCGCGCTGCGCGGTCCACGGGAGTGAGCGGCCAACGCATGGACCGAGGCGCACCACGTGGCGGCCCCGGATTGGGCGGCTCTTGCGCGCGCGGTGCACACGTGGGCGCGAGACTGCTGCCGTACGCATACCGGCGCAGGAGCGCAGGCGCGCCGGCTGGTGTGCCGGGCGGGGCAACTCACGCGGCGCCACGTGGCGCCGAGCCATTGGTGGGCGCCACCCGCCTCGCGGCCCCATAGGGGGCACGTGGAGGCGCCCGGTTCGCCGGGCGCTGCTGTCCCCTGTTTGGGGACAGGTGTCGCGCCCGGGTGAATCCGGGCGCTGTTTCTGGTGGGCTAGGCCGGGCCTGTATTCGGGGCCCGAATCCGGAAGCCTATGTGGGGCTTGGGCTGGGCCTATAAATACCCTCCTCCCTCTCTCTTTTTTCTCTTTTCGAATTTTAGAGAGAGATTGTGTCACGCCCCGGAGGTCTAAGGATAAGCGGAAAAGCGCATATATTTTTTTTTGAAATAACGACCTCGCCGTCCGGTGCGCGTCAGACCCGCCCCATATACAAATTCACTCTTCAATTAGACAGAGTCTCCTTTGTATATGCACAGCGTCCCATTTACAATAACATCCTTTAACCACACAGTCACAGAATACATGGCAGGAAAGAATTAAAACTACGGGTTTTGCAAACGGTGTCCACACGACACCCAATTTTTGAAAACGTTTACACATCCACACTAAAGCGGCTACATCTTTTTGAAAGGATAAATCCAAAGGTTTACAAAATTGTGCCCACACGACACTTGGTTTTGGAAAGTATTTTCGCAACCATTTTGTTCGTTATAAAACATGCCGCACACAAGTCCATGAAAGTATATCCAATCCACAGTGCTAACTAATTAACTATCCGATATTCAACATGATCCACATTCAAGCAAATTAAACTAACAGTTAAACGAAAAGAGAAATGAGATAAACCAAAATGAAACAACGTAGCAAGCCTCCTACGGCTAAGGTCCTCTCGACACAATCTCACCGTAATCCCGGCTACTACACCTAGTCGGACCTGTCATGGAGTGGGAAAGTCAGTGACAAATAAAGTAGATGATTTAAACATTTAACATTAATTTTAAAACAAACCGATTGCACCGGAACCTTTCGCTTTTCCACCTCATGTGTCCACATCACTTGGTTTTATTATATTGTACCTATCGGGGAGTCGACGATCTCCCCTCGTGAATGATTACTTTACTCACATGATGCATTCAACCCCTTCACGGTACTAGTGCGGCACTTTTAGCAGGCGCGAAGGGGTCCCCACTGTCACCTACACTTTCATGGGGTACACGGGTCAAACAGACCACTTCTCCGGAAAAGTACACCCATGCGGAGGCACATCCGCCTGTGTACGTGCAAGCACCTAAGAACATGGTTTGCCGAGTCGGCGTGTAACAAGCACCGCGACACTCAGTCGTCACAATTTAATAATGAAAAGAACAGTTCACATTCACGCGAAAAGTTTAACAGTTCATCTACTTTATTAGACAGGTTATTAAGTCTTTTACGATGATATGGTGCACTTATTGCACTTGTTGCACTAATTGCAAGGGTACCCACCTGGTTGCGGGAAGATCGGTACACCTGGATTTTTTGCACACTCCCGCTGCACACCTGGACCTAAAGAAGTCCCCAAAGAAAACAATCATCAATATAACGCACTAACAACGCGAAAACGAAAGTCCGAACCTAACCCCGTGAAGAAAAACCTAAAAACGGCACAATTACGACACTTGACGGCTCCCCGCGCAGACGCCACCGCCCGCGGATGCCCCGCGCGGCCCGAAACCGCGCGGCGTTCGTCCGCAAGCGGCGCCCGCCTGCCCCGCGGGTGCCCCGCGCGGCGCAAGGCCGCGCGGCGTGCGCCCGCGGTGGCGCCCACGCGGCATGCGCCTGCTCGCGGGCGCACCGCGCGGCGCAAGGCCGCGCGGTGCGCCGCCGGGAGCGGCGCCCGTGCGGCGCCCGCGAGGCGGTGCCCGCCGCGGGCGCCCCGCGCGGCGCAATGCCGCGCGGCTGCGCGCCCGGGGGTGGCGCCCGCGCGGCGCTGCCCGCCCGCGGGCGCCCCGCGTGGCGCAAGGCCGCGCGGTTGCGCGCCTGTGGGCGGCGCCCGCGCGGCACTGCCCGCCCGTGGGCGCCCCGCGCGGCGCAAGGCCGCGCGGTTGTGCGCCCGGGGGCGGCGCCCGCGCGGCGTTGCCCGCCCGCGGCCGCCCCGTGCGGCGCAAGGCCGCGCGGCTGCGCGCCCGCCGGGGGTTTTGGGTTATGTATGATTGGATCTAAATAGGGGAAAAAATACCTAGAAGGGGGTGAATAGGTGTAAACAGTAAACACTCAAAAATCATTGCGCAATAAAACCCAATGCGGAAATAAAAAATAACACGCAAAATTTTTACGTGGAAAAACTCCAAACCGGAGTAAAAAACCACGGGACCGATCACACGGCAAAATCCACTAGAATTAAATACGTACAAGGTGATATACCGTACTCACAGACGACTCAACCATTTCCATACGCTCCTAGTAGATCTTCTCCGCTCGCTCCGCAACGCTTCTCGAATCCACGATCAGCGCCCAACGCCGAATCCACGGCGTCCAACGTCGAGTCCACGACGTCCGACCGAATCCACGGTCTTCACCCAGTAGCACGCTTCGAATCCACGAACGTACCTCGCTCCGAATCCACGAGAGCGGTTTCACCTTGAATCCACAAGGCCACGCGAGTCCACGCGCCGATTTTGGGAAAATCGTTGTTTTTTGGGTGGTGATGATCCGCCGAATACTTAGATTAGAAATACATCGGAAATACCATCTAAGTATTCATTAATTTGATTCTACTCAAAATCTGAGTTTGAAAAACCTAGAATCAAATTAATAATATAGATGAAGAAACATAGAATTAAATCTAGTATTTCCTTTCTTCTCTATATGTGGATTTTTCTCCTTTTTTTGGCTTCTACCGATGTACCCTAGAAAATGAATCATATGGTCTATTTATAGGTTAGAAACCATTGGAAGAAGGTAAGCATAAAAAACTAACCATTTCTGGAATTTTACAGGACAACAGTCCGGATTGGAAATCGGCGGTCCGGACTGTCTCAGCGAAACAGACTTTTTCCAGAAAAGAGGACATTCGGGGTCCGGACTGAAATTCCACGGTCCGGACTGTTCATGCAATTCCTTCAAATTACACGTTCGGGGTCCGGACTGAATTTCTACGGCCCGGACTGTTCATGCAGTTCCTTCAAATTTCCCGTTCGGGGTCCGGACTGAAATTCCACGGTCCGGACTGGAATTGCTGATGAACCAACCTCTGTTCGGGGTCCGGACTGTAATGTCCGATCCGGACTATGAACACCTTCGGCGCCCGCGCGGGTACGGCCCGCGCGGCGGCCACGCAACGCCCGCGCGGTCTTCTCCGTCGCCGCTCGCGGTGGCGACCGGCCATCCGCGTAAATCTTCCGCGCGATGCCCTAGCGGCATCGCGCGTCTCCGTCGCCCGTTCCGCGCCCTCGCACGACGACGGTGACGGCGACGGTAATGGAGACGACGGAGAAGCCCGAAACTCAACAAAAAGGACGACGGAAAAATCCCGAAAAATTCCAAAAAATATTTTACTCACCGAAGATCGACGGGAAGGTCGCCCGGTCGTGTTCTTGCCTTCGGTTTGGTGTTCGGGAGGATCGGGCTCTTTCTCTTTTTCCTTTCCCTTCCTTCCGGCTAGGGTTCCGTCTTTTCCTTTTTCTCTTTCTTTCTCTCCTCACCGGTTAGGGTTTTATTTTTCCTTTCTTTCCCTCCGATAATCGGGATCACTTATATAATCCCTATTATTTGCTTATTTATTTAATTAATTTTCTCTTTAATTCGTACGTACGTAGAAAGGAAAAACCCGCAAATATCCGGATTTTATCTCTCAACAATAAATATCTGATCCACGAGATAAAATCCTGCCCTTTTAAATCCTAGTCACCGATTATTTAATTTGTTTAATTAAATAATCATGGGAAATAAATTCCCAACTTTATTTATCGTCACCGATTAATTAATTTCTTAATTAATTAATCACACGGGTTATCCAAACTTCCTCAGAAAGCGTGTCGGATATTTTACACGAATTCCGATGCGCGCCTAAAGTCATCGCGATCTTAGAAACCCCATTCCGGGAGATCCGTACATCGGATTCCCGATCCGATCGCACCGTTGGTCTTCATTTTTCGGGCCCTTTGCCAGAAAATACCCGCACCCCGCACCGGCCGACTTTTAAAAATTAACTAATTTTATTTCACTTAAAGGCTTAAATAATTTACATGTGAGTCAAAAATACCCCTAAGGGCCGAATCACTACACTGACTCCCAAAGATACGAAAATATTTGATGTTCGGTTTTCTACAAAACCATAGTTCATATGGTGTATTTAAAGTTCCCGGGCACAAATAAACTCAATTAATTACATAGACTGCAGTGTTCACAGCTTCAGCCCAAAAATATAACGGTAAATTCCGGCTATGAAGCATAACACGTGCCATCTCCTGTACAACCCTGTTTTTGCGCTCGACTACACCATTCTGTTGAGGTGTATAGGGTGCTGAGAATTCATATTTAATGCCTTTGGAAGTGCAAAAATCAATAAATTTAGAATTTATGAATTCTCCACCTCTATCACTTCTAACACGAATGATCTTTTCATTCTTTTCAGTCATAATACGATGGCAAATCTCGTGAAAAGAATCAAAAGTATCCGCTTTCTCTTTTAAAAATGCTACCCATGAATATCTAGAGAAATCATCAATCATCAAGAAAATATACCATTTACCTTCTAAAGATGGTTGACGTGTTGGCCCCATTAAATCCATGTGCAATAGTTCCAAAGGCCGTTTTGTACCAACTTGGTTCAAGTTCTTGTGTGCAGTCCTGGATTGTTTTCCCTTTTGGCAACCACCACACACAATGTTTTGTTTAAGTGAAAGTTTTGGAACCCCCTTGACCACGTCTTTGTTTGAAATTCTAGCAAGTTCCTTAAAGTTTATGTGACCTAGCCTTTCATGCCAAAGTGTTTCATTATTCAAAGAGGCTAAGTTACAATTTTCTGAAAATTTATTAGGAACTACATAACAGTTATTTTCAGATCTAACCCCCTTTAAAAAGAAAACATGGTCCTTATCAGTTACAACACATTCAACAGATGAAAAGTTAACTGATAAAACCATTGTCACAGAGTTGACTAATACTAATGAGGTTAGTCTTAAGGCCTTCAACAAATAACACATTATTCAAAATCGGGCCATCTGGAATAGCTACTGTTCATTTTCCAACAATTTTAGAAGACCGACCGTCTCCGAAAACTACGAGTCCTCTGGAGATTTTCTCAAAATTTTGAAAGCAGTTTTTGTCACCGGTCATGTGACGGGAACATCCGCTATCCAGATACCAAGACGAATTATCATACGCATGCAAGGAAATATTAGTAACAAGACAAGGGGAAATTTCACCTTTGCGCACCCAAACCTTTTTGGACTGCGTTGGCAATGATCGCGAAATTATTCTCCTTGGTGAAAGCGTCTTGTTAGATTGATTTCTGCTCCTTGATGATGTTGTCTTGCGCGGTGAACTACCAAGGCTCTTTTCCTTTGAATGATTTGCATTTGATTTCTGAGGAATCACCTTTTTGGTAGTCGTTGCAAGAAGTGCTTGAGTTGAGCGTTTGGCTCCCATCTTGCAATTTCTCCTTATGTGCCCTGAAAAATCACAACAAAAACATACCTTAGATCTTGACGATCCCGAAGAGGATGAAGTAGGCTTGTTGTCGTTGCTTGTCGTGAATTCTGGTGTCGGAGGAGGAGATACCGACTGAGGCACAAAAACTGTTCCACTCGAACTAGGACTGTCTCCAGTTTGAGTGTATCCGAGGCAGAAACGATTTGTTTGACCAAGACCAAGAAGCTTGTCCAACTTACTCCTTCCCGATGAAAATCGCTGTAAGTCATCCTTGAGTTGGAAAATGGTCTTCGTCATTTCCATTTTTTCCTGTCGAGCCTCGTTGTAGAGCTTCAAGAAGTGATTCGCCTTATCCACCAGTTTTACATGTTCCTTCTTGAAATGCTCATTTTTCTCTTGAAGGGAAACATTTGTCTTAATCAGGTTATCCCTTTCCACTTCAAGAGCGTTCGAGAGAGAAGTTGTTGTTTTCACTTCTTCTTCGAGTTCCTGCAATCTCCCTCTCAAACTCCTGTTTTGCTTTGCCAATTTCTTTGAATCCCTCAAAAGTTTGTGGTAGGCAAGAGCAAAATCTTCACCTTCAGAATTACTCGATTCATCGTCCATGGCATTCTTTTCAGTATGGGAGGAGTTGGATAGTGAATCGGATGTACTTGCCATTAAGCACATGAAGGGTGAAGATGTGGACGCGTGGAATGCCGTTGCGTTGTTTTCTTCATCACTGGAAGATGACTCATTTGACGTTGAGGTGTCATCCCAAGTGACTGCTTGCATCGCCTTCTTCTTTGCCGGATTCTTATTGGGACACTCCGTTGCAATGTGGCCGAAGCCTCGACATTTGAAGCATTGTACTTGTCCCTCTGAGTTTTTCTTATCCTTAGAAGAACTCTCTTGCTTTCTTGACTTGTAGTTTGAAGAACCCTTGCCTTTCTTTGACTTTTCGAATGATGGAGTTTTGCTTGCATTACCCCTTCAAAAGTTTCGGCGAAACTTCCTTGTCAAGAGAGCCAGTTGCTTCTCAAAGTCCTCCATAGATAGTTTCTCGTCATCGTCTGAGGAGGATGAATCCGCATCTTCTTCTTTAGTTGATTTCAATGCAAAACCTGAAGACTTAGAAGATGATGCTTTTCCAGAAGAATAGTTAGTAGGAAATGTCATTTCATAAGTTTGAAGTGCACCAACTAATTCTTCTACATGGATTTCGTCCGGATGTTTAACTGTTTCAATGGCTGTAATCTTGGAACGAAATCTTTCAGGAAGAGTTCTTAAAATTTTTCTTACAACTTTAGATTCTGGAATTTTCTCTCCCAAGTTAGCACATGTATTCACGATGTCTTGCAATCGTGTATAATAATCTGTGAATGATTCATTTTCTGCCATGAAAATAGAGTCAAACTTGCTCGTAAGCATTTGCAGTTTTTGAATCTTCACAAGGTTTGTTCCCTCATGTGTAACTTGTAGGACATCCCAGATTTCTTTCGCAGTCTCACATGCTGAGACGCGAGAGAACTCAGTTTGCGACAAAACATTAAATAAAGCATTAACACCTTTGCCATTGTAAGAAGATAAATCTATCTCTTCCTTGGTCCATTTCGACCTAGGTTTGATGGTGCGAACATCAGCAATAATTTCAGTTGGATTAGACCATCCTAATTTAATTGATTGCCACACCCATTCGTCGATGGAAATTAAAAAGGATTTCATCCGTACTTTCCAGTAGGCATAATTTGTTCCATCGAAGAATGGGGATCTGTTGATGTTTCCACCTTCAACCAGTGTTTACAACCCTATTCCCGCTCTGATACCACTTGTTGGGTTATGTATAATTGGATCTAAATAGGGGAAAAAATACCTAGAGGGGGGTGAATAGGTGTAAACAGTAAACACTCAAAAATCGTTGCGCAATAAAACCCAATGCGGAAATAAAAAATAACACGCAAGATTTTTATGTGGAAAAACTCCAAACCGGAGTAAAAAACCACGGGACCGATCACACGGCAAAATCCACTAGAATTAAACACGTACAAGGTGATATACCGTACTCATAGACGACTCAACCTTTTCCATACGCTCCTAGTAGATCTTCTCCACTCGCTCCGCAACGCTTCTCGAATCCACGATCAGCGCCCAACGCCGAATCCACGGCGTCCAACGTCGAGTCCACGACGTCCGACCGAATCCACGGTCTTCACCCAGTAGCACGCTTCGAATCCACGAACGTACCTCGCTCCGAATCCACGAGAGCGGTTTCACCTTGAATCCACAAGGCCACGCGAGTCCACGCGCCTATTTTGGGAAAATCGTTGTTTTTTGGGTGGTGATGATCCGCCGAATACTTAGATTAGAAATAGATCGGAAATACCATCTAAGTATTCATTAATTTGATTCTACTCAAAATCTGAGTTTGAAAAACCTAGAATCAAATTAATAATATAGATGAAGAAACATAGAATTAAATCTAGTATTTTCTTTCTTCTCTATATGTGGATTTTTCTCCTTTTTTCGGCTTCTACCGATGTACCCTAGAAAATGAATCATATGGTCTATTTATAGGTTAGAAACCATTGGAAGAAGATAAGCATCAAAAACTAACCATTTCTGGAATTTTACAGGATGACAGTCCGGACTGGAAATCGGCGGTCCGGACTGTCTCAGCGAAACAGACTTTTTCCAGAAAAGAGGACATTCGGGGTCCGGACTGAAATTCCACGGTCCAGACTGTTCATGCAATTCCTTCAAATTACACGTTCGGGGTCCGGACTGAAATTCCACTGTAGAACACGGGGATTTGGATGACGCACCGACCTTGCAGGATGGTGTGGTGCGGAGGAATTTGCCTTGGATGTGTCCCACTTGTGTTTTCAGAGGAGTTCGGGTTGATTTGGATCCCCGCGGAAGCCTCTGCTTGTTTCGGGCTTTGTACGCGTTAGGTGACTGGTACGGGAGGCGCCGACACCGCTATGGGTTGCAGAAAATTGGGAAACACTTGGAGCAGGTGTATCTTCTGTTTACAGCGAGGTTCGGGAGGTTCCGGACTGACGCGGAGGACCCGGAGGCAAAAAGTGAGTCGGAACTGGCATTTTTGGAGCCGGTATTTGATTTGAGCACCCCGACTCAACGGTCGAACTTTTTGAGGAGAAAAAGCTGTGGACACGCGTACTTTTGATTTACAGCGAGGTTCGGGAGGTTCCGGACTGACGCGGAGGACCCGGAGGTAAAAAGTGAGTCGGAACTGGCATTTTTGGAGCCGGTATTTGATTTGAGCACCCCGACTCAACGGTTGAGCTTTTTGAAGAGAAAAAGCTGTGAGCGCGTGTACTTTGGAATTACAGCGGAGCTCGGGAGGTTCCGGGCAGCGGCGGAGAGCCCGAAGACCAAAAGTGAGTTGGAGTTGGGGTTTTGGAATTAAATTAATTAAGTTAATTAATTTATATAAAGCTGTTGCTTTATAAAAACCCCTCCCCTCCACCTCTGTAGGAAAGGAAAAAGAGAAAGAATGAAAGAAAAGGAAAAAAGAGAAGAAGGATGAAGAAGATGGTGGAAATGGAGAGGGCTCTTGGGCGTTTTTATTCTCCGAGCGTGGGCGAGAGCCGAGCGAGGACCGGCGTGCCGCGAGGAGGTTGGTTTATTTTTTTTATTCATTCTTTTCTCTCTTTTCTTCTCCCCGGTGGCCGGAGCCTTGCGGCTAGTCGTCCGGCGCGTGGCCGGGGGAGGCGCTTGGGCGCCGCGCGCAGCTGCGCCCTGCTGCCAAAGTGGGACAGCAGGGCACCGGGCTGCACAGGGGCGGCATGGTGCCGCGCGGCCCTGCAGGCTGCGCGCTGGGCGCGCGGCACTGCAGGGGTGCCGCGCGGGCATCCCCTGTGCCGCGCGGCCTGGCGGGCCGCGCGGGGCGCGCGGCCCTGCAGGGGTGCCGCGCGGGCAGCCCCTGTGCCGCGCGGCCTTGCAGGCCGCGCGGGGCGCGCGGCACTGTAAGGTGCCGCGCGGGCGGCCTTGGGGCCGCGCGGCCCTGCAGGCCGCGCGCTGGGCGCGCGGCACTGCAGGGGTGCCGCGCGGGCAACCCCTGTGCCGCGCGACCTTGCAGGCCGCGCGCTGTGCGCGCGGCACTGCAAGGTGCCGCGCGGGCCTGCGGGCCGCGCCCGTGGGCGCGCGGCCCTGCAGGGGGCCCCGCGCGGGCGGCCCTGTGCCGCGCGGGCCTGCGGGCCGCGCCCGTGGGCGCGCGGCCCTGCAGGGGGCCCCGCGCGGGCGGCCCTGTGCCGCGCGGGCCTGCGGGCCGCGCCCGTGGGCGCGCGGCCCTGCAGGGGGCCCCGCGCGGGAGGCCCTGCGCCGCGCGGGCCTGCAGGCCGCGCCCTTGGGCGCGCGGCGCTGCAGGGGCCCCGCGCGGGCGGCCTTGTGCCGCGCGGGCCTGCAGGCCGCGCCCTTGGGCGCGCGGCCCTGCAGGGGCCCCGCGCGGGCGGCCCTGCGCCGCGCGGGCCTGCGGGCCGCGCCCGTGGGCGCGCGGCCCTGCAGGGGGCCCCGCGCGGGCGGCCCTGTGCCGCGCGGGCCTGCGGGCCGCGCCCGTGGGCGCGCGGCCCTGCAGGGGGCCTCGCGCGGGCGGCCCTGCAGGGGGCCTCGCGCGGGCGGCCCTGTGCCGCGCGGGCCTGCGTGCCGCGCCCGTGGGTCGCGCGGCCCTGCAGGGGGGCCCCGCGCGGGCGGCCCTGTGCCGCGCGGGCCTGCGGGCCGCGCCCGTGGGCGCGCGGCCCTGCAGGGGGCCCCGCGCGGGCGGCCCTGTGCCGCGCGGGCGGCCCTGTGCCGCGCAGGCCTGCGGGCCGCGCCCGTGGGCGCGCGGCCCTGCAGGGGGGCCCCGCGCGGGCGGCCCTGTGCCGCGCGGGCCTGCGGGCCGCGCCCGTGGGCGCGCGGCCCTGCAGGGGGCCCCGCGCGGGCGGCCCTGTGCCGCGCGGGCCTGCGGGCCGCGCCCGTGGGCGCGCGGCCCTGCAGGGGGCCCCGCGCGGGCGGCCCTGTGCCGCGCGGGCCCGCGGGCCGCGCCGTGGGCGCGCGGCCCTGCGGGGGCCCCGCGTGGGCGGCCCTGCGCCGCGCGGGCCTGCAGGCCGCGCCCTTGGGCGCGCGGCGCTGCAGGGGGCCCCGCGCGGGCGGCCTTGTGCCGCGCGGGCCTGCAGGCCGCGCCCGTGGGCGCGCGGCCCTGCAGGGGCCCCGCGCGGGCGGCCCTGTGCCGCGCGGGCCTGCAGGCCGCGCCCTTGGGCGCGCGGCGCTGCAGGGGCCCCGCGCGGGCGGCCTTGTGCCGCGCGGGCCTGCAGGCCGCGCCCGTGGGCGCGCGGCCCTGCAGGGGCCCCGCGCGGGCGGCCTTGTGCCGCGCGGGCCTGCATGCTGCGCCCGTGGGCGCGCGGCCCTGCAGGGGCCCCGCGCGGGCGGCCTTGTGCCGCGCGGGCTTGCTGGGCGCCGCGCGGGCGGCTGGGCCAGCGCCGCGCGGCTGGGTTTTGGGGGCCGTGCAGCTGCGCCGCATTGGCCGCGCAGGCTGCGACTCGGCGACGCGCCGCGGCGTGTGTGCGCGATGGGTTTTCCGCGCAACGCGCGGCGTTTCTCGTCGCCGGATGGGTTTCTTTCACCTTTGTGATCGCGGTTTTAGCCGCATGTTTTTCTGATCCCGGTCCCTCTTCTTATCTCGCAGTTGTGGCATAGTGTTAGCTTCTCACGTGGCCAGGGGCGCGTGTTTTGCCGCGTGGAGCTGCGGGATCGCATCGGGACCTCCGTTTGGCGCACGGTTTTCGCGGATGGATCGCAGGTGGGTTGGTTTCTCCCAAGGAACTACGGATTGCCTTTTATGCTTCCGAATGCAAAGGTATCGTATCCTTACTATCAGGTATTTGCGGAACAGTCGTGCAAGTCGAGGGTTGTCGTTTCCGACTTGGACACGAGTGTTAGTCGCATCGTTAGAGCATACGAGTTGTACTGGCAGAGTTACCAGAAGGGTATAGATCACTGGCTGAGTTACCAGATGAGTAGATACCACTGGCAGAGTTACCAGATGGGTATAAATCACTGGCTGAGTTACCAGATGAGTATAGATCACTGGCTGAGTTACCAGATGAGTAGATACCACTGGCAGAGTTACCAGATGGGTATAAATCACTGGCTGAGTTACCAGATGAGTAGAAATCACTGGCTGAGTTACCAGATGAGTAGATACCACTGGCAGAGTTACCAGATGGGTATAAATCACTGGCTGAGTTACCAGATGAGTAGATACCACTGGCAGAGTTACCAGAGGGGTATAGATCACTGGCTGAGTTACCAGATGAGTAGATACCACTGGCAGAGTTACCAGATGGGTATAAATCACTGGCTGAGTTACCAGATGAGTAGAAATCACTGGCTGAGTTACCAGATGAGTAGATACCACTGGCAGAGTTACCAGATGGGTGTAAATCACTGGCTGAGTTACCAGATGAGCGGATACCACTGGCGGAGTTACCAGATGGGTATAAATCACTGGCTGAGTTACCAGATGTGTAGATATCACTGGCTGAGTTACCAGATAGATAGTTATGCCCTGGCCGAGTCACCAGGTGGTTACTAGAAGGGATTGAGGTGGCCTTCTAGTGTCTTGTAGAGTTCTAGCAGTCCCAGTGCGGGGGCGAAAACTATGGGCGCCTAAGCCTACAGCATGTTCTTGGTTGATAAGAGCTGTAGGAGGCGCAGACGTTCGTAGTTTCCAGGGCCTCCCGTGAGAGAGACTGAGAATTTACTTCCAGCATTGCATTGAGACATGTAGCGATAGATTCATTTCCAGTTATCTATCTATCTATCTATCTATCTATCTATTTGTGTTTTTGTCTCCAGCAGACTGAGTGGGTGTACCGTGGGGGTTAGCTTTGGTGCCCACTGAGATCTGACTGTTGCAGTAGATCTCACACCCGCTGTGATGGCAGGTGTTCCTGAGGCGACCGTTCCAGGTTTGGCTCATTCGGGGCTTTCTGACCGAGGTATGCGCGTGGCTGGCTAGCTCCTACCCGAGTCGGTGGTGTCGGTGTAGTGTCTCTTGTACTTTTCAGTTTCCACTTTTGTACTTATGTTGGGGTGCTAGTGGACTGGTGTACTTGGACTTTTCACCGCTTAGTGTTTCTGCTTCCTTTCAGCTCTGATACTTGTTAGCTAGATCTCTTTTGCAGGTTAGACGCTTCGTCTGTACGGCAGTTTCCGTACAGACGGCGGATCTGTTGGCGAGCCCGGGTCGCAGTTCGACCCCCGGGGCGTGACAGATTAGGTGGTATCAGAGCCTAGGAATATAGGTCGTTGGGGACTTAGAGACCCTAGGCTTTTTGTTGGACAGTGGGAAGACTGTCGTGTGAGACGTGACCTTAGCGAGAGTCTTGTCTGAGGGTGTAACCTCCCCCTGAGGATTGGGGTGAGTGACCTCGCATGTTATTTCTCTAAAGGTGATTGTGTTGGCTGCAGACAGCATAATGCTTTAGAAAGGTTAACATGTTTAGACTTTCGTTTGTTTGGGTCGAGGAAGTCTTAGTTCCTAATGTTTGTTTGTTGCAGTGGTTTTTGGATGCTTCCGAGACGCCGTGCAGCGGCGAGGGCGTGTTTGACCTGGGATGAGGGGCTTGTTTAGCGGAAGCTAAATGGATGGAGCCGAGAGAGGCTTGAGAGATCCAGGCCCAAGCAGTCCTGGTATTTGAGGCGTTATGGCGCCAGGAGGAGAGAGCATGGAGCGTGTGATGCACATGCTTGGACCGAGAGCATCTCCCGGAGTATCGTCAGTAGTACCTCCGGCCGCGACTTTGTCGATTTTCTGTTCCTGATCGCACCATTGATGGTGCGGAAGCAGCGAGAGGTTGCTGTTAGGGTTGTGTACCGCATCCAGTTCCATCCCTTGTAGATTTCGGGACCGAGTTGGAGCCGTGAGAGGCCGAGAACTGGAAACGCTGTTAGGAAGATTTGTTCGAGGATTTGTTCATCCAGGATAAGCATAGGGCGCTTGGTTATGCACTGTTGCAATTCGGACGCAAGAGAGCTGGTGGCATCGGATTCGTCTTGTTGGACCATCGGGAGCGCAGTTGATGTTCTGGGGTGAGTTTCTGTGACGGTTGAGCGATGTACCCCTGGACGCCAGGATGAGGCTTAGGGGTTGGTTATGTTCGAGTGGGAGCTGCATCGAGATGCCTGCCTCTTATTGCATTTTTCGGCGAGTGCCGAACCTTGGATGCAGTGAGCGTGCATGCTCGATGGGTTGACTGTTGGATCAGTGGACCCCGTACAGGGAGGACGGGTGAGCGGGGGATTCAGCTTCGGAGGTGAGAGCTCCGGCATCGCCGATATTTTGCGATAGTGCCGCGTGTTTTCGAGGTTGCCATGATTCCACCCCATGATCATGGTGTATCAGGAGAGACCTGAGACCAGGAGGCTCTCGTCCGACAGCGCTCGCTTCAGCAGCAGTGCCAGGATGTGAGTTTCCCCTTCTGCAGTGGGGCATTCTTCGCATTCTTCGTCAGGGTTGTGGATCGCGTCTCACCTGGTGTGGGGCGTCGGAGGTGGAGCTTGCTTAATGCCAACGCCGCTGTGTGCGTGTTTCGGTTAGAGCAGGGGTACCTTCGTGTGGGCCATGTCAGGACTGACGGTTGTGCACTGTTTGGATCAGTTTTCAGATCACGTTGAAGCACGTGGATGAGTGCTGCCTGTCCTGCCAGTGCGACTAGGACCTGGTTTGATCATCGAGATGTTAGTCCTACATCAGTGCAGAGGTGTTGATACGAGGTTGGATAGGAATCGGCCGTCCCAATTTATGCTATCGTGGATTGTCGAGAGAGAAGACATTGACCCTCTCGTGGACCTGGTCAGGAGGAGGGTTATTTTTTATAGCATGTGATGATATATTGATGCCCTGGCTGAGTTACCAGGAGGTACCTGCCCCTGGCTGAGTTACCAGGAGGTTACTTGCCCCTGGCCGAGTTACCAGAGGGTTGATGCCCCTGGCCGAGTTACCAGTTTCTTTACTAGATGGGACTGAGATCGAGACAGTGATTGACGTGGTTTGGGAACCGCGCCAACTTTCGACAGCACCTCGGGGAGTATCAACCGGTGAGACAGAGAGAGCTGTGAGCGCAAGCTGCGAGATTGACGGATCGAGAGGTTCTGAGACCTAGGACCTCGTCGTGGGAATACGACAGTGAGGATTCAGGGGTGTTACACCGGTGTGATGTCACTTGTGGGTAAACAACCGTGTGGTTCTGTAAGGTCGAACTTTGATTAGTTCTCACCTTGTGCTTGGGATTTGATGCTTCGAGAGGTTGATATCTTTATGGAACCTTTCATAACCAAGGGCTTGAGCCTGGATACTGATCCGGAACCAGTAGGGCAGTTTGAGCGGTTTGCGTTCCGGGTCAGTAAGTGGATGACTAATGCCCTATGATTGAGAGCTTGTGTTTCCTGTTTCCTGGACGGGGTTGGTGGTGATACCGCGTGGGTTTTTGCTTATCTCCGAGGCGACTTGGAGCTTGAGGGCTCGAGGATGTTGTGCTACAACTTCTATGGAGGAAGAAGTTGGTGCCTAGCTTTGAGAGTTGCACTTGGGCATCGAAAAATTTGTTGGTTAGGACTTGTGATTCAGCCGTCGAGAGTGGCGATTTTTTGGAATCCACCGAGGGTGAGATACGGTTTGGGTTGGGCCTGGACCCATGTTAAAGTCAGAGATCAGAAGCTCTGGACTATGCAAGCCAGTGTAACTTGCGAAGAGGCAAGCTGGGAAGATACAGCTTGATCCGGATCTTGCGTGATAGTGCGTAATGGGACTTAATTGAATCCTCAAACCTTAAGTGCTTGGACACTCAGAGGAAGCGGGTCGATGGTAACCGCCGGTGGATAGTTTTGGCAAGGATGTATGATGCTTATCCAGCGAGGACATTTTGTTCAGTATGCCCTGG
>CM055071.1:34840303-34952198 GCA_029204045.2 Tillandsia leiboldiana | reverse complement strand
CAAGTTGCTTCTCAAAATCCTCCATAGATTGGTTCTCGTCATCGTCTGAGGAGGATGAATCCGCGTCTTCTTCTTTTGTTGTTTTCAACGCAAAACCTGAAGACTTATAAGAGGATGCCTTTCCAGAAGAATAGTTAGTCGGAAATGTCATTTCATAAGTTTGTAATGAACCAACTAATTCTTCTACTCGGATTTCGTCCGGGTGTTTAATTGTTTCAATGGCCGTAACCTTGGAACGAAATCTTTCAGGAAGAGTCCTTAAAATCTTTCAGGAAGAGTCCTTAAAATCTTTCTTATAATTTTAAATTCTAGAATTTTCTCTCCCAAGTTAGCACATGAATTCACGATGTCTTGCGATCGTGTATAGTATTCTGTGAACGATTCATTTTCTGCCATGAAAATAGAGTCAAACTTGCTCGTAAGCATTTGCAGTTTTTGAATCTTCACAAGGTTAGTTCCCTCATGTGTAACTTGTAGAACATCCCAGATTTCTTTCGCAGTCTCACAAGCCGAGACGCGAGAGAACTCAGTTTGAGACAAAGCATTAAATAAGGCGTTAATTCCTTTGCCATTGTAAGAAGATGAGTCAATCTCTTCCTTGGTCCATTTCGACCTAGGTTTGATGGTGTGAACATCAACAATAACTTCAGTTGGATTAGACCATCCTAACTCGATAGATTGCCACACCCGTTCGTCGATGGAAATTAAAAATGCTTTCATCCGTACTTTCCAGTAGGCATAGTTTGTTCCATCGAAGAACGGGGGTCTGTTGATGTTTCCACCTTCAACCATTATTTACAACCCTATTCCCTCTCTAATACCAATTGATGGGTTATTTATAATATGGATCTAAATAGGGGAAAAAACACCTAGAGGGGGGTGAATAGGTGTAAACAATAAACACTCAAAAATCGTTGCGCAATAAAACCCAATGCAGAAATGAAAAATAACACGCAAGATTTTTACGTGGAAAACTCCAAAACCGGAGTAAAAAACCACGGGACCGATAACACGGCGAAATCCACTAGAATTAAAACACGTACAAAGGTGATATACCGTACTCACAGACGACTCGACCTGTAGTGTTCTGGTTTTCCCATGCAACTTTTCGATGAATCCACTGTGTAGAACACCTAGTGTTGGTGTGTCTGGCCCATGGTGCATCGAAGGGGTGCCACAGATGGACCTTGTGAGACTTTGTTAGCAGATTTGGCCTTCGGCTGCATTTGCTGAATTTTAGAAAAGGTTTTGGGCGAATCTGAGGTTGGATTTGGATTCAGCGCGGAAAAACGCTTGAAATCGGCTATTTGCTTGTTAAATTTGGAGTCCGGATGACCAAAAGCGGGCTTCCGGAAGTTTTGGGGGTTATTCGGTGCATGGGGGAGCCTCGTGGACCGGCCTGAGCCACGTGGCGGCCTATTATTGGCCGGCTCACGCAGTTCGGTCCACGGAGAAGCGCGGCGGTGCATGGACCGCGGGCGGGAGACGCGTGGCGTGCCCTGATAGGCCGGCGCACGCGGCATGGTTCACCGATTGTGCGGGGTTGCGGTGGACCGGGCGCTTGACACGTGGCGGCTTCGGATTCGTCGGCTCACGTGGGCGCGGTCCACGGTGTGCGCGGGGGGGCGCCTCGGGACTGCTTGCGCACAGTGGCACCAGGCGGGACGGTCGGCCGCACTCGAGTGCGCCACGTGTCGCCTCGCGGTTGGGCGGCCGTACCTACCCCCGCTGACCGCGAGGGGACACGCGGCGCAGTGTGGGCCGCGGGGATTTGCTGTCCCCTGTTTGGGGTGACGTGGCCGCTCCTGGGAGATTCGGGCGCGTCGGACGGGAGGCGTACAACCGGGTTTCCGGGCGCAGTGCGCCCGAAACTTGCGCCCGAAAACCCGGCCCGGCAGCTTATGGGCTGGGCCTATAAATAGCTTCCCCTATTCGTTCTTTTGGCTTTTTGGACCCTATTTTCACAGAGCATCCTTCAGCAAAGTTTTTCCTCCCTCAGTGCACTACCCATTGGAGAACTTTGAGGATTTTTGGAGGCACTCTTCCCGAGGTTCACCATTTTACGGCGCGGCACGACGCTTGTTTCCCCGGCGATCTTCTCCGCCCCTTCTCAGTGTTTGGACTCCTCCGACTCACCCCGACATCGGATTTCGGCGATTCTTGCGCCGTTGGACTCATGACAGGTAGGACTTCAACTCCTGTGTTTTGAGGTTCCTCGATTTCCGTGCTGATCTTGGAGTTTTCTGAGCACCCATTTGACCCATTTTTCGTCGCGGACTTTTGGACAGCACCGCGGTGTTCTTGCCGTATCTTTTCGCTCGGACGTCGGATCGAGGCGATTCGAGAGGCAATTTTCATCTACACTTCGCAAGGAGTCTCCTGGATTTTTCTCAGATTTTTCTGGTTTTAGGACGAGGGTGAGAATCTCCTTTTTCTGTGGTTCTTTGTTACAGAAATTTGGTACAGTTTGGATTGGGATGTTTCTCTTGTCGGATTTTTATCTCAGCTTAGGAAACTCCGATTTGGGCGTGCAGGTACTCGTTTCGACGGGCTCGTCGCGAGGATCGCGACAGTATTTTCCTTGGATTTTTCTGGGCATCTTTCGCAGGTAAAAATTGGTGAATTCTGGACTGTGGTATTAAGGGACAGATTCTAGGAATTGTGAATGAATAGCTTATGTACTTTCCTTTGGGGTATTTTGTACAGATTGGTGGGGAGTTTTTGGACTGAGCTTGGGTTTCGCTTTTGGGAACTGGGATTAGCGCTCGAGGTGGGTGATGTTGTAAACCTCCTATTTGTGATTTATCACTAGGCCTATTAGAATGCTCTTGATCAGGCTGTTATTAGAACTGTGAGATGGACTTAGCATGCTTGTACGAAATCCTAGTTCCTTCGTTAATAATCGCATTGTTAGAAAACTACAAGTTAATTAGTGGTGGGTCCATGCTTTAAATATGTAGTATAATTACTTGGAAATTATGCTAAATCCCTATCTTGTTGAATGTTAAATGAAAGGTTGGGGTATGTGGTTAGAGTATTTAAAATGGTACATTAAGAAAAGGACTTTTGCATGCTTGAATGGTCACCTAGATAGGCCACCTTTTTCTGCTACACTATCATGCTGGAATTGACTTAGGAGAAACCATGTTTCATTCTTTCTTCAGTCACTTAGACATAGGGGATATTATGCTCGGGTTAGAGCAGGGGCTGGGATAGTGTAGTCAGATACTTGGGTTTCGGGGAGAGGGTTTTGGGCTTCCTTTGGGGGATGGTACTTTTCCTTATAGATCAGAGTGCGCGATTCGCAGACTTGAGACCCTGAGACTCCTGTCCCATATCGGTGTTATGCGTAGGCTGGCATACCCGATTTGGCAGACATTGAGAATCCTTTCCCATATCGGTGTTATGCGTAGGCTGGCATACCCGATTTAGCAGACCTTGAGACTCCTGTCCCATATCGGCGTTATGCGTAGGCTGGCATACCCGATTCGGCGGACATTGAGACTCCTTTCCCATATCGGTGTTATGCGTAGGCTGGCATACCCGATGTGGCAGGCTTCGATATTCTGATGCATACATTTAGCTATCTTTAGCTGGGCAGGTAGAGGCATATTAGTGGTAGCTTTTATTAGGAGTCATACTCATAGTTACCGCATTTATTCTTTTAGCCTCTGGTAGTCCTAGTGGGCAGGTATGAGTTTTGAGTTGAGGTTTACCCACTAGGGGAGGCTACTGTCTTTATAGTAGTTCTGACCCCCACTGTTTTCCCTTTTCTTGTCCCCTTTGTTTTGCAGAGTCATCTGCTGGAGTTGCGGGACCCTCCTCCCAGGATCGAGGTAAGAGGATCGCCGACTAGATAGCTGCTACCCCAAGCTCGAGTTTTGTAGTTTTGTTGTATCCCCTGTACACTCAGACAGTTGTATTTTCTTTTATTTTTGGGTCTGGCTGCGGCCAGCTGGTTGTATTCACTTCGTGAGCTGGGAGAGACATATGTATATTCTTGAGTGTTTATTGTACTTTTATTTCCAGCATTTGTCTGAGATGTACTAGTTTTAGTTTAGCTATGTTTTATGCTCTAGTATTGTTTCTCTATATCTGAGCAGGTTACCAGCGCTTCGTGTACACGGGAAATACCGTGTGCACGGCGGGTCTGTGGACGAGCCCGGGTTCTGGTTTACACCCGAGGCGTGACAGATTATTTTGGTATCAGAGCTTAGGGATAGGTCAGTTGGGACTTAGGAAACCCTAGGCTTTTGGCAGACCCTAGGAAGGCAGAGCGTGAGTGACGTGATATTGTGCGAAAGTCGGCAATTAGTTGTTAACTCTTCCTGTGATTGGAGAGGGATTGGCATAGCCTATTTCTGGGGGACTATTATGTTGGCTGCAGACAACATAAGGTTACAGAAATGGGGGAATGTCCATGACTTTCGCTGGATTGGGTCGAGAGTGGTTTGGTTTACTGACCCGTGGATTTTTTTGTGGCAGGATGCCTCCTAGGCGGCAGATCCCTACTCGCGGTACTCCTACACCCCCGGAGGAGCCGGAGCAGTCCGGGCCTTCTGAGATCAGTGAGCTGTGGGCCATGGTGGCCCAGTTGGCGGAGAGTCACCGCCGACAGGAGCAGAGGTTTGAGCAGTTGCTGGCTCAGGTGGCGGCACCTCCCCCTACTACGGTAGAGGCCCCTGTACCACCGGTTGTACCGCCGGCTATTCCACTTGTTCCTACGGCACCGTCGTCTAGCAGTGGGGCTCAGGGGGTGATCAGGCCATTGACCCCAGCGGAGGAGCAGGAGTTTGCTGACAAACTTGCACAGTTCTGTAAGCGAGGACCACCTAGTTCTCGGGGCGGAGTACTCATCCAGCGGAGATAGGATCGTGGTTGGCATCGATGGAGAAGTTGTTCAGAGATTTCTTCATTGATTCGAGATTCAGAGTACACATGGCCGTACATTGTTTAGAGGGTGATGCGGATGCTTGGTGGCGTCGGGTCGAGCCCTTAGAGTTTCAGATCACCCGACAGCTACCCTGGTCGGAGTTCAGGAGGATGATCCTTGACACTTACTTCTCCACGAGCGTGAAGAAGAAGATAGAAGATGACTTGAAGAACCTGCAGCAGGGTGATCGCTCAGTATGGGACTATTTCCAGGAGTTTACGCAGTTGCTTAACTGCGTACCCTATGTTGCCAGGGACGGGCTGCACCAGGTGGAGCAGTTTGAGACAGGTTTACGCCCCGAGATCTATACCTTGGTACACGCCCAGAGGCTTCAGACTTTATCAGAGGCAGTGGATCATGCACAGTGGGTCGAGAGGGGAGATCATGTGGTCGCTAGGCGCGGAGGCTCGGTCGCTCAGAGTTCTGAGAGGAAGCGGCCAGCACCAGACGAGGGGGGACAGGCCAGTTCATGGAGGCCGCCCCGACCGCCACCGCCACAGTCTGCGGGCCGTGGGCGTTCGGATCGGCGAGGGCCTGGGGGATCCCAGAGGCCCCCACAGCAGCAGCCCCAGCGACAGCAGCAACACTCGCAGCAGCAGAGGTCGCAGTCGCGGCAGCAGGGGTCACAGCGGCAAGGGCAGCAGCAGCAGCAGTCGAGGCAGCCCCAGTCTGCGGTCAGGTGCGTCTTTTGTAGGGGACAGCACGCGGCGGATACTTGTGACCAGAGGTATGGCCGCTGTTATCGGTGTGGACAGTCCGGCCACATTCGAGCTACTTGCCCTCTCTCTACACCGCAGGCTCCTTCCTCAACATCAGCTCCTTCGGTGCCCCAGCAGCGGCCTTATGCTCCAGCGAGCAGGGCTCCTTCCTCCCACCCTACAGACTACCGACCACCAGCTCAGAGCGGGCGAGTCTACGCCGCCCAGGTAGGGGACTCTGCGGCGGCCGACCACGTGGTGGCAGGTATCATTTTACTTCTCGGCATTAGAGCTCGCACTTTATTTGATACCGGTGCATCACATTCTTTTATTAGTAGAGCATTTGCATCATCGCATTGACTAGAGTTACGTCGGTTACCGCATGCATTAGAGGTACGGATTCCTGATCATATTTTGATTGTAGAGGAGTGTTGTTGGTCTTGCCCGGTACAGCTTGAGTCTTGGATTTTGCCAGCGGACCTGATGGTCCTTAGTCAGCTGCGAGATTATGACATTGTGCTGGGGATGGATTGGCTAGCTCGCTATTTCGCGACGATTGATTGCGCCGCGAGGACTGTTACTTTTAGCGAGCCAGGCCAGGAGGTGTATGTTTACAGGGGGTGCCAGAGTGCTTTCTTTGCCTCTTTGGTTTCGACTTCTCGGGCGAGGCAGATGATGCGCAGTGGATGCGTGGCCTTTTTGCCGTCGGTGGTTAAGGAGCCTGTGGCGGCACCGGGACTCCCGGATATCCCTATTGTCCACGAGTTCCCGGATGTGTTTCCTCCAGATCTGATTCATATGCCGCCGGATAGGGAGGTTGAGTTTTTGATTGACGTAGTTCCAGGAACTGCGCCAATCTCTAAGGCTCCTTACCGAATGGCACCGGCTGAGCTGCGAGAGCTAAAGGCGCAACTCCAGGATTTAATGGACAAAGGTTTTGTCAGACCAAGTGTATCGCCTTGGGGAGCGCCGGTGCTATTTGTGAAGAAGAAGGATGGATCACTTCGACTATGTGTTGATTATCGGGAGTTGAATAAAGTGACCATCAAGAACAAGTACCCTTTGCCGCGCATTGATGACTTATTTGATCAGCTGCAAGGGTCTTGTGTCTTTTCTAAGATTGATTTACAGTCCGGTTACCACCAATTGAAGGTGAAGGCCGAGGACATCCCAAAGACGGCATTCAGGTCGCGGTACGGGCATTATGAGTTCACCGTCATGCCTTTTGTAGAACACCGGGTTTTGGATGACGCACCGACCTTGCAGGATGGTGCGGTGCGGAGGAATTTGCCTTGGATGTGTCCCACTTGTGTTTTCAGAGGAGTTCGGGTTGATTTGGATCCCCGCGGAGGCCTCTGTTTGTTTCGGGCTTTGTACGCGTTAGGTGACTGGTTCGGGAAGCTCCGACACCGCTATGGGTTGCAGAAAATTGGGAAACACTTGGAGCAGGTGTACTTTTGTTTTACAGCGAGGTTCGGGAGGTTCCGGACTGACGCGGAGGACCCGGAGGCAAAAAGAGAGTCGGAACTGGCATTTTTGGAGCCGGTATTTGATTTGAGTACCCCGACTCAACGGTCGAGCTTTTTGAGGAGAAAAAGCTGTGGACACGCGTACTTTTGATTTACAGCGAGGTTCGGGAGGTTCCGGACTGACGCGGAGGACCCGGAGGCAAAAAGTGAGTCGGAACTGGCATTTTTGGAGCCGGTATTTGATTTGAGTACCCCGACTCAACGGTCGAGCTTTTTGAGGAGAAAAAGCTGTGGAAACGCGTACTTTTGATTTACAGCGAGGTTCGGGAGGTTCCGGACTGACGCGGAGGACCCGGAGGCAAAAAGTGAGTCGGAACTGGCATTTTTGGAGCCGGTATTTGATTTGAGCACCCCGACTCAACGGTTGAGCTTTTTGAAGAGAAAAAGCTGTGAGCGCGTGTACTTTGGAATTACAGCGGAGCTCGGGAGGTTCCGGGCAGCGGCGGAGAGCCCGAAGACCAAAAGTGAGTTGGAGTTGGGTTTTGGAATTAAATTAATTAAGTTAATTAATTTATATAAAGCTGTTGCTTTATAAAAACCCCTCCCCTCCACCTCTGTAGGAAAGGAAAAAGAGAAAGAAAGAAAGAAAAGGAAAGGGAAGAAGAAGAAGAAGAGGTGGGTTTGAAGGAAACAACTCTTGGGCGTTTTTCTTCTCCGAGCGTGGACGAGAGCCGAGCGAGGACCGGCGTGCCGCGAGGAGGTTGGTTTATTTTATTTTATTTCATTCTTTTCACTCTTTTCTTCTCCCCGGTGGCCGGAGCCTTGCGGCTAGTCGTCCGGCGCGTGGCCGGGGGAGGCGCTTGGGCGCCGCGCGCAGCTGCGCCCTGCTGCCAAAGTGGGACAGCAGGGCACCGGGCTGCACAGGGGCGGCATGGTGCCGCGCGGCCCTGCAGGCTGCGCGCTGGGCGCGCGGCACTGCAGGGGTGCCGCGCGGGCATCCCCTGTGCCGCGCGGCCTGGCGGGCCGCGCGGGGCGCGCGGCCCTGCAGGGGTGCCGCGCGGGCAGCCCCTGTGCCGCGCGGACTTGCAGGCCGCGCGGGGCGCGCGGCACTGTAAGGTGCCGCGCGGGCGGCCTTGGGGCCGCGCGGCCCTGCAGGCCGCGCGCTGGGCGCGCGGCACTGCAGGGGTGCCGCGCGGGCAACCCCTGTGCCGTGTGACCTTGCAGGCCGCGCGCTGTGCGCGCGGCACTGCAAGGTGCCGCGCGGGCCTGCGGGCCGCGCCCGTGGGCGCGCGGCCCTGCAGGGGGCCCCGCGCGGGCGGCCCTGTGCCGCGCGGGCCTGCGGGCCGCGCCCGTGGGCGCGCGGCCCTGCAGGGGGCCCCGCGCGGGCGGCCCTGTGCCGCGCGGGCCCGCGGCCGCGCCCGTGGGCGTTGCGGCCCTGCGGGGGCCCAGCGCGGGCGGCCCTGCGCCGCGCGGGCCTGCATGGCCGCGCCCTTGGGCGCGCGGCGCTGCAGGGGCCCCGGGCGGGCGGCCTTGTGCCGCGCGGGCCTGCAGGCCGCGCCCTTGGGCGCGCGGCCCTGCAGGGGCCCCGCGCGGCGGCCCATGCGCCGCGCGGGCCTGCAGGCCGCGCCCTTGGGCGCGCGGCGCTGCAGGGGCCCCGCGCGGGCTGCCCTTGTGCCGCGCGGGCCCTGCAGGCCGCGCCCTTGGGCGCGCGGCCCTTCAGGGGCCCCGCGCGGGCGGCCCTGCGCCGCGCGCGGGCCTGCAGGCCGCGCCCCTTGGGCGCGCGGCGCTGCAGTGGCCCAGCCGTGGGCGGCCCTGTGCCGCGCGGGCCTGCAGGCCGCGCCCTTGGGCGCGCGGCGCTGCAGGGGCCCGCGCGGGCGGCCCTGTCCGCGCGGGCCTGCAGGCCGCGCCCTTGGGCGCGCGGCGCTGCAGGGGGCCCCGCGCGGGCGGCCCTGTGCCGCGCGGGCCTGCAGGCCGCGCCCGTGGGCGCGCGGCCCTGCAGGGGCCCCGCGCGGGCGGCCCTGTGCCGCGCGGGCCTGCAGGCCGCGCCCTTGGGCGCGCGGCGCTGCAGGGGCCCCGCGCGGGCGGCCTTGTGCCGCGCGGGCCTGCAGGCCGCGCCCGTGGGCGCGCGGCCCTGCAGGGGCCCCGCGCGGGCGGCCCTTGTGCCGCGCGGGCCTGCATGCTGCGCCCGTGGGCGCGCGGCCCTGCAGGGGCCCCGCGCGGGCGGCCTTGTGCCGCGCGGGCTTGCTGGGCGCCGCGCGGGCGGCTGGGCCAGCGCCGCGCGGCTGGGTTTTGGGGGCCGTGCAGCTGCGCCGCATTGGCCGCGCAGGCTGCGACTCGGCGACGCGCCGCGGCGTGTGTGCGCGATGGGTTTTCCGCGCAACGCGCGGCGTTTCTCGTCGCCGGATGGGTTTCTTTCACCTTTGTGATCGCGGTTTAGCCGCATGTTTTTCTGATCCCGGTCCCTCTTCTTATCTCGCAGTTGTGGCATAGTGTTAGCTTCTCACGTGGCCAGGGGCGCGTGTTTTGCCGCGTGGAGCTGCGGGATCGCATCGGGACCTCCGTTTGGCGCACGGTTTTCGCGGATGGATCGCAGGTGGGTTGGTTTCTCCCAAGGAACTACGGATTGCCTTTTATGCTTCCGAATGCAAAGGTATCGTATCCTTACTATCAGGTATTTGCGGAACAGTCGTGCAAGTCGAGGGTTGTCGTTTCCGACTTGGACACGAGTGTTAGTCGCATCGTTAGAGCATACGAGTTGTACTGGCAGAGTTACCAGAAGGGTATAGATCACTGGCTGAGTTACCAGATGAGTAGATACCACTGGCAGAGTTACCAGATGGGTATAAATCACTGGCTGAGTTACCAGATGAGTATAGATCACTGGCTGAGTTACCAGATGAGTAGATACCACTGGCAGAGTTACCAGATGGGTATAAATCACTGGCTGAGTTACCAGATGAGTAGAAATCACTGGCTGAGTTACCAGATGAGTAGATACCACTGGCAGAGTTACCAGATGGGTATAAATCACTGGCTGAGTTACCAGATGAGTAGATACCACTGGCAGAGTTACCAGAGGGGTATAGATCACTGGCTGAGTTACCAGATGAGTAGATACCACTGGCAGAGTTACCAGATGGGTATAAATCACTGGCTGAGTTACCAGATGAGTAGAAATCACTGGCTGAGTTACCAGATGAGTAGATACCACTGGCAGAGTTACCAGATGGGTGTAAATCACTGGCTGAGTTACCAGATGAGCGGATACCACTGGCGGAGTTACCAGATGGGTATAAATCACTGGCTGAGTTACCAGATGTGTAGATATCACTGGCTGAGTTACCAGATAGATAGTTATGCCCTGGCCGAGTCACCAGGTGGTTACTAGAAGGGATTGAGGTGGCCTTCTAGTGTCTTGTAGAGTTCTAGCAGTCCCAGTGCGGGGGGCGAAAACTATGGGCGCCTAAGCCTACAGCATGTTCTTGGTTGATAAGAGCTGTAGGAGGCGCAGACGTTCGTAGTTTCCAGGCCTCCCGTGAGAGAGACTGAGAATTTACTTCCAGCATTGCATTGAGACATGTAGCGATAGATTCATTTCCAGTTATCTATCTATCTATCTATCTATCTATCTATTTGTGTTTTTGTCTCCAGCAGACTGAGTGGGTGTACCGTGGGGTTAGCTTTGGTGCCCACTGAGATCTGACTGTTGCAGTAGATCTCACACCCGCTGTGATGGCAGGTGTTCCTGAGGCGACCGTTCCAGGTTTGGCTCATTCGGGGCTTTCTGACCGAGGTATGCGCGTGGCTGGCTAGCTCCTACCCGAGTCGGTGGTGTCGGTGTAGTGTCTCTTGTACTTTTCAGTTTCCACTTTTGTACTTATGTTGGGGGTGCTAGTGGACTGGTGTACTTGGACTTTTCACCGCTTAGTGTTTCTGCTTCCTTTCAGCTCTGATACTTGTTAGCTAGATCTCTTTTGCAGGTTAGACGCTTCGTCTGTACGGCAGTTTCCGTACAGACGGCGGATCTGTTGGCGAGCCCGGGTCG
The DNA here is from genome assembly GCA_029204045.2 of Tillandsia leiboldiana. Taxonomy (NCBI): domain Eukaryota; kingdom Viridiplantae; phylum Streptophyta; class Magnoliopsida; order Poales; family Bromeliaceae; genus Tillandsia; species Tillandsia leiboldiana. The sequence continues at coordinate 34,941,053 of CM055071.1, read as the reverse complement.
CAGTTCGACCCCCGGGGCGTGACAGATTAGGTGGTATCAGAGCCTAGGAATATAGGTCGTTGGGGACTTAGAGACCCTAGGCTTTTTGTTGGACAGTGGGAAGACTGTCGTGTGAGACGTGACCTTAGCGAGAGTCTTGTCTGAGGGTGTACCTCCCCCTGAGGATTGGGGTGAGTGACCTCGCATGTTATTTCTCTAAAGGTGATTGTGTTGGCTGCAGACAGCATAATGCTTTAGAAAGGTTAACATGTTTAGACTTTCGTTTGTTTGGGTCGAGGAAGTCTTAGTCCTAATGTTTGTTTGTTGCAGTGGTTTTTGGATGCTTCCGAGACGCCGTGCAGCGGCGAGGGCGTGTTTGACCTGGGATGAGGGGCTTGTTTAGCGGGAAGCTAAATGGATGGAGCCGAGAGAGGCTTGAGAGATCCAGGCCCAAGCAGTCCTGGTATTTGAGGCGTTATGGCGCCAGGAGGAGAGAGCATGGAGCGTGTGATGCACATGCTTGGACCGAGAGCATCTCCCGGAGTATCGTCAGTAGTACCTCCGGCCGCGACTTTGTCGATTTCTGTTCCTGATCGCACCATTGATGGTGCGGAAGCAGCGAGAGGTTGCTGTTAGGTTGTGTACCGCATCCAGTTCCATCCCTTGTAGATTTCGGGACCGAGTTGGAGCCGTGAGAGGCCGAGAACTGGAACGCTGTTATGGAAGATTTGTTCGAGGATTTGTTCATCCAGGATAAGCATCAGGGCGCTTGGTTATGCACTGTTGCAATTCGGACGCCAAGAGAGCTGGTGGCATCGGATTCGTCTTGTTGGACCATCGGGAGCGCAGTTGATGTTCTGGGGTGAGTTTCTGTGACGGTTGAGCGATGTACCCCTGGACGCCAGGATGAGGCTTAGGGGTTGGTTATGTTCGAGTGGGAGCTGCATCGAGATGCCTGCCTCTTATTGCATTTTCGGCGAGTGCCGACCTTGGATGCAGTGAGCGTGCATGCTCGATGGTTTGACTGTGGATCAGTGACCCCGTCCGAGGGAGACGGTGAGCGGGGGATCAGCTTCGGAGTGAGAGCTCCGGCATCGCCGATTTTGCGATAGTCGCGTGTTTCGAGGTTGCCATGATTCCACCCACAGGATCATGGGTCTCAGGAGAGACTGAGACCAGGAGGCTCTCGACAGCGCTCGCTTCAGCAGCAGTGCCAGGATGTGAGTTTCCCTTCTGCGTGGGCCGCATTCTTCGTCAGGGTTGTGGATCGCGTCTCACCTGGTGTGGTCGTCGGAGTTGGAGCTTGCTTAATGCCAACGCCGCTTGTGCGTTTCGGTAGAGCAGGGGTACCTTCGTGTGGGCCAGTGTCAGGACTGACGGTTGTGCACTTTTGGATCAGTTTTCAGATCACGTGAAGCACGTGGATGAGTGCTGCCTGTCCTGCCAGTGCGACTAGGACCTTGGTTTGATCATCGAGATGTTAGTCCTACATCAGTGCAGAGGTGTTGATACGAGGTTGGATAGGAATCGGCCGTCCCAATTTATGCTATCGTGGATTGTCGAGAGAGAAGACATTGACCCTCCGTGGACCTGGTCAGGAGGAGGGTATTTTTATAGCATGTGATGAGATATTTGATGCCCTGGCTGAGTTACCAGGAGGTTACCTGCCCCTGGCTGAGTTACCAGGAGGTTACTTGCCCCTGGCCGAGTTACCAGGAGGTTGATGCCCCTGGCCGAGTTACCAGGTGCTCACTAGATTGGGACTGAGATCGAGACAGTGATTGACGTGGTTTGGGAACCGCGCCAACTTCGACAGCACCTCGGGGAGTATCAACCGTGAGACAGAGAGAGCTGTGAGCGCAGCTGCGAGATTTGACGGATCGAGAGGTCTCTGAGACCTAGTACCTCGTCGTGGGAATACGACAGTGAGGATTCAGGCGGTTGTTACACCGTGGTGATGTCACGTTGTGGGTACACAACCGTGTGAGTTCTTGTAAGGTTCGAACTTGATTAGTCTCACCTTGTGCTTGGGCAGATGCCTTCGAGAGGTTGATATCTTTATGGAACCTTACAGCCAAGGGCTGTGCCTGGATACTGATCCGGAACCAGTAGGGCAGTTTGAGCGGTTTGCGTGGTCAAGTGGATTGACTAATGCCCTACTGATTGAGAGCTGTGTTTTTCCTGTTTCCCTGGACGGGTTGGTGGTGATACCGTCGTGGGTTTTTGCTTATCTCCGAGGCGACTTGGAGCTTGAGGGGCTCTTGAGGATGGTGCTACAACTTCTATGGAGGAAGAAGTTGGTTGCCTAGCTTTGAGAGTTGCACTTGGGCATCGAAAATTTTGTGGTTAGGCCTTGTGATTCAGCCGTATGAGTGTCGGAGGACCCAACGAGGTGAGATACCGTTTGGGTTGGGCCTGGACCCATGTTAAAGTCAGAGATCAGAAGCTCTTGGACTATGCAAGGCCAGTGTAACTTGCGAGAGGCAAAGCTGAGGAAGATACCAGCTTTGATCCGGATATTGCCGTGATAGTGAGGTCATGGAATTATTCTTGAATCCTCAAACCTTAAGTGCTTGGACACTCAGGAAGTCGGGTCGAGGTAACGCCGGTGGATAGTTTTTGCAAGGATGTATGATTGCTTTATCCCAGCGAGGACATTTTGTTCAGTATGCCCTGGTTAGGCGAGCTGTGTAACCCTGGGGAATTGAGTGCCAGAATCGAGAGAAGGTTCTCGAGGTTGAAGTTTTTTCCCCTGTAAAGGGAGGTGATCCATGTTTTGTGGAACTGGAGCTTTGGTGGCTGTGAAGCATCTGAGGAGTTTTGCCTTAAGGAGGCTTGAACTTCGGTTTTGAGATCTCGAATCAAGGGAGACTACCAGCCTGAGAGTTATATATAGAAGCGAGTTATGCGAGTTGTGGATCCTCGAGCTGTGATCAGGCTGGATGAGGCCTATTTGAACCCCGCTAGTTTTGTTTTGCTTTCCCTTCCTTGGTGTTGGACGAGGATTGCGTTATCCTCATCGACCGATGCGATTCTTGTTGGTGAAACCAAAGAATTTTGCAGTCGAATCATACCTTTGGGGAAGGTTCAGTGTTGTCAGCATGAGGAATGTGAGTGACCACTTGAGAGCCTTGGGCAATCTGAGGATCTTCTATCCCTTTTGTTTTTGGTTTACCCTCCTAAGTATGGATTTAGTTGGATTTCGAGGACGAAACCCTTTTAAGGGGGGGAGAGTGTAGAACACCGGGATTTGGATGACGCACCGACCTTGCAGGATGGTGTGGTGCGGAGGAATTTGCCTTGGATGTGTCCCACTTGTGTTTTCAGAGGAGTTCGGGTTGATTTGGATCCCCGCGGAAGCCTCTGCTTGTTTCGGGCTTTGTACGCGTTAGGTGACTGGTACGGGAGGCGCCGACACCGCTATGGGTTGCAGAAAATTGGGAAACACTTGGAGCAGGTGTATCTTCTGTTTACAGCGAGGTTCGGGAGGTTCCGGACTGACGCGGAGGACCCGGAGGCAAAAAGTGAGTCGGAACTGGCATTTTTGGAGCCGGTATTTGATTTGAGCACCCCGACTCAACGGTCGAGCTTTTTGAGGAGAAAAAGCTGTGGACACGCGTACTTTTGATTTACAGCGAGGTTCGGGAGGTTCCGGACTGACGCGGAGGACCCGGAGGTAAAAAGTGAGTCGGAACTGGCATTTTTGGAGCCGGTATTTGATTTGAGCACCCCGACTCAACGGTTGAGCTTTTTGAAGAGAAAAAGCTGTGAGCGCGTGTACTTTGGAATTACAGCGGAGCTCGGGAGGTTCCGGGCAGCGGCGAAGAGCCCGAAGACCAAAAGTGAGTTGGAGTTGGGGTTTTGGAATTAAATTAATTAAGTTAATTAATTTTTATAAAGCTGTTACCTTTGGGGAAGGTTCAGTGTTGTCAGCATGAGGAATGTGAGTGACCACTTGAGAGCCTTGGGCAATCTGAGGATCTTCTATCCCTTTTGTTTTTGGTTTACCCTCCTAAGTATGGATTTAGTTGGATTTCGAGGACGAAACCCTTTTAAGGGGGGGAGAGTGTAGAACACCGGGATTTGGATGACGCACCGACCTTGCAGGATGGTGTGGTGCGGAGGAATTTGCCTTGGATGTGTCCCACTTGTGTTTTCAGAGGAGTTCGGGTTGATTTGGATCCCCGCGGAAGCCTCTGCTTGTTTCGGGCTTTGTACGCGTTAGGTGACTGGTACGGGAGGCGCCGACACCGCTATGGGTTGCAGAAAATTGGGAAACACTTGGAGCAGGTGTATCTTCTGTTTACAGCGAGGTTCGGGAGGTTCCGGACTGACGCGAAGGACCCGGAGGCAAAAAGTGAGTCGGAACTGGCATTTTTGGAGCCGGTATTTGATTTGAGCACCCCGACACAACGGTCGAGCTTTTTGAGGAGAAAAAGCTGTGGACACGCGTACTTTTGATTTACAGCGAGGTTCGGGAGGTTCCGGACTGACGCGGAGGACCCGGAGGTAAAAAGTGAGTCGGAACTGGCATTTTTGGAGCCGGTATTTGATTTGAGCACCCCGACTCAACGGTTGAGCTTTTTGAAGAGAAAAAGCTGTGAGCGCGTGTACTTTGGAATTACAGCGGAGCTCGGGAGGTTCCGGGCAGCGGCGGAGAGCCCGAAGACCAAAAGTGAGTTGGAGTTGGGGTTTTGGAATTAAATTAATTAAGTTAATTAATTTATATAAAGCTGTTGCTTTATAAAAACCCCTCCCCTCCACCTCTGTAGGAAAGGAAAAAGAGAAAGAATGAAAGAAAAGGAAAAAAGAGAAGAAGGATGAAGAAGATGGTGGAAATGGAGAGGGCTCTTGGGCGTTTTTCTTCTCCGAGCGTGGGCGAGAGCCGAGCGAGGACCGGCGTGCCGCGAGGAGGTTGGTTTATTTTTTTTATTCATTCTTTTCTCTCTTTTCTTCTGCCCGGTGGCCGGAGCCTTGCGGCTAGTCGTCCGGCGCGTGGCCGGGGGAGGCGCTTGGGCGCCGCGCGCAGCTGCGCCCTGCTGCCAAAGTGGGACAGCAGGGCGCCGGGCTGCACAGGGGCGGCATGGTGCCGCGCGGCCCTGCAGGCTGCGCGCTGGGCGCGCGGCACTGCAGGGGTGCCGCGCGGGCATCCCCTGTGCCGCGCGGCCTGGCGGGCCGCGCGGGGCGCGCGGCCCTGCAGGGGTGCCGCGCGGGCAGCCCCTGTGCCGCGCGGCCTTGCAGGCCGCGGGGGGCGCGCGACACTGTAAGGTGCCGCGCGGGCGGCCTTGGGGCCGCGCGGCCCTGCAGGCCGCGCGCTGGGCGCGCGGCACTGCAGGGGTGCCGCGCGGGCAACCCCTGTGCCGCGCGACCTTGCAGGCCGCGCGCTGTGCGCGCGGCACTACAAGGTGCCGCGCGGGCCTGCGGGCCGCGCCCGTGGGCGCGCGGCCCTGCAGGGGGCCTCGCGCGGGCGGCCCTGTGCCGCGCGGGCCTGCGGGCCGCGCCCGTGGGCGCGCGGCCCTGCAGGGGGCCCCGCGCGGGAGGCCCTGCGCCGCGCGGGCCTGCAGGCCGCGCCCTTGGGCGCGCGGCGCTGCAGGGGCCCCGCGCGGGCGGCCTTGTGCCGCGCGGGCCTGCAGGCCGCGCCCTTGGGCGCGCGGCCCTGCAGGGGCCCCGCGCGGGCGGCCCTGCGCCGCGCGGGCCTGCGGGCCGCGCCCGTGGGCGCGCGGCCCTGCAGGGGGCCCCGCGCGGGCGGCCCTGTGCCGCGCGGGCCTGCGGGCCGCGCCCGTGGGCGCGCGGCCCTGCAGGGGGCCTCGCGCGGGCGGCCCTGTGCCGCGCGGGCCTGCGGGCCGCGCCCGTGGGCGCGCGGCCCTGCAGGGGGGCCCCGCGCGGGCGGCCCTGTGCCGCGCGGGCCTGCGGGCCGCGCCCGTGGGCGCGCGGCCCTGCAGGGGGCCCCGCGCGGGCGGCCCTGTGCCGCGCGGGCCTGCGGGCCGCGCCCGTGGGCGCGCGGCCCTGCAGGGGGGCCCCGCGCGGGCGGCCCTGTGCCGCGCGGGCCTGCGGGCCGCGCCCGTGGGCGCGCGGCCCTGCAGGGGGCCCCGCGCGGGCGGCCCTGTGCCGCGCGGGCCCGCGGGCCGCGCCGTGGGCGCGCGGCCCTGCGGGGGCCCCGCGCGGGCGGCCCTGCGCCGCGCGGGCCTGCAGGCCGCGCCCTTGGGCGCGCGGCGCTGTAGGGGGCCCCGCGCGGGCGGCCTTGTGCCGCGCGGGCCTGCAGGCCGCGCCCGTGGGCGCGCGGCCCTGCAGGGGCCCCGCGCGGGCGGCCCTGTGCCGCGCGGGCCTGCAGGCCGCGCCCTTGGGCGCGCGGCGCTGCAGGGGCCCCGCGCGGGCGGCCTTGTGCCGCGCGGGCTTGCTGGGCGCCGCGCGGGCGGCTGGGCCAGCGCCGCGCGGCTGGGTTTTGGGGGCCGTGCAGCTGCGCCGCATTGGCCGCGCAGGCTGCGACTCGGCGACGCGCCGCGGCGTGTGTGCGCGATGGGTTTTCCGCGCAACGCGCGGCGTTTCTCGTCGCCGGATGGGTTTCTTTCGCCTTTGTGATCGCGGTTTTAGCCGCATGTTTTTCTGATCCCGGTCCCTCTTCTTATCTCGCAGTTGTGGCATAGTGTTAGCTTCTCACGTGGCCAGGGGCGCGTGTTTTGCCGCGTGGAGCTGCGGGATCGCATCGGGACCTCCGTTTGGCGCACGATTTTCGCGGATGGATCGCAGGTGGGTTGGTTTCTCCCAAGGAACTACGGATTGCCTTTTATGCTTCCGAATGCAAAGGTATCGTATCCTTACTATCAGGTATTTGCGGAACAGTCGTGCAAGTCGAGGGTTGTCGTTTCCGACTTGGACACGAGTGTTAGTCGCATCGTTAGAGCATACGAGTTGTACTGGCAGAGTTACCAGAAGGGTATAGATCACTGGCTGAGTTACCAGATGAGTAGATACCACTGGCAGAGTTACCAGATGGGTATAAATCACTGGCTGAGTTACCAGATGAGTATAGATCACTGGCTGAGTTACCAGATGAGTAGATACCACTGGCAGAGTTACCAGATGGGTATAAATCACTGGCTGAGTTACCAGATGAGTAGAAATCACTGGCTGAGTTACCAGATGAGTAGATACCACTGGCAGAGTTACCAGATGGGTATAAATCACTGGCTGAGTTACCAGATGAGTAGATACCACTGGCAGAGTTACCAGAGGGGTATAGATCACTGGCTGAGTTACCAGATGAGTAGATACCACTGGCAGAGTTACCAGATGGGTATAAATCACTGGCTGAGTTACCAGATGAGTAGAAATCACTGGCTGAGTTACCAGATGAGTAGATACCACTGGCAGAGTTACCAGATGGGTGTAAATCACTGGCTGAGTTACCAGATGAGCGGATACCACTGGCGGAGTTACCAGATGGGTATAAATCACTGGCTGAGTTACCAGATGTGTAGATATCACTGGCTGAGTTACCAGATAGATAGTTATGCCCTGGCCGAGTCACCAGGTGGTTACTAGAAGGGATTGAGGTGGCCTTCTAGTGTCTTGTAGAGTTCTAGCAGTCCCAGTGCGGGGGCGAAAACTATGGGCGCCTAAGCCTACAGCATGTTCTTGGTTGATAAGAGCTGTAGGAGGCGCAGACGTTCGTAGTTTCCAGGCCTCCCGTGAGAGAGACTGAGAATTTACTTCCAGCATTGCATTGAGACATGTAGCGATAGATTCATTTCCAGTTATCTATCTATCTATCTATCTATCTATCTATTTGTGTTTTTGTCTCCAGCAGACTGAGTGGGTGTACCGTGGGGTTAGCTTTGGTGCCCACTGAGATCTGACTGTTGCAGTAGATCTCACACCCGCTGTGATGGCAGGTGTTCCTGAGGCGACCGTTCCAGGTTTGGCTCATTCGGGGCTTTCTGACCGAGGTATGCGCGTGGCTGGCTAGCTCCTACCCGAGTCGGTGGTGTCGGTGTAGTGTCTCTTGTACTTTTCAGTTTCCACTTTTGTACTTATGTTGGGGGTGCTAGTGGACTGGTGTACTTGGACTTTTCACCGCTTAGTGTTTCTGCTTCCTTTCAGCTCTGATACTTGTTAGCTAGATCTCTTTTGCAGGTTAGACGCTTCGTCTGTACGGCAGTTTCCGTACAGACGGCGGATCTGTTGGCGAGCCCGGGTCGCAGTTCGACCCCCGGGGCGTGACATCCACGGTCCGGACTGTTCATGCAGTTCCTTCAAATTTCCCGTTCGGGGTCCGGATTGAAATTCCACGGTCCGGACTGGAATTGCTGATGAACCAACCTCTGTTCGGGGTCCGGACTGTAATGTCCGATCCGGACTCTGAACAAGTAAAGTGTCCAATTTTGTATTTCTATGCAATTACAAATTCATCCAAGTGTTTCTACACTATCACAAGTATTCGGATCACCAAAAATCTTTAGTTAAACGTACCTGATCCTTTTGAATTCTTCTTTCTTGAGATTGAGGTATATGATCCAAGCTTCTCATCTTCAATCTTCAAGACTTAAACAAATTTCACGAAATACGCCAACTCAAATTCCGTAACAAACACCAATGCGATAAATATTTCTAAAAATCCTGTGTTGCAGTCAAGAACAAAACACATGAAATTGAGGTATCATTTTCTTAGAGAGCTAGCTTAATCAAGTACTTTGCAAATTTCTTATGTTTCAACTGATGATCAATTAGCCAATTTTCTAGCAAAACCTTTGGATCAAAAACGTCTCATTCATTTGCAAAACGCAATTGGTATGCTTTATTTGATATAACTGTTTTTTGAACCATTGCTTTAATAGGTTTTTGTTTTGTGTTTTTGTTCTCTTTGTTTGTATATATTTATGTACATTAGAACATTAATTGAGCATTAGCATAATTGACTTTAATTGCATCCTTTCATGTTTTGAGAAGTTTATTATGATTTTAATATCATTATAACTCATTTGATGCAATGATCATTTATATCAATTATCTCATTTTTAATTGATCGAAGTCAATACCTCACTCAATGATCTCTTGGTATTAATTTTATCTTATTTGATGATTGAAATAAGTATGAACACGAGATCAATTTTTCGTTGAATACTGAATATCTTACATAATTGATAGCCAATTGAGGGGAAGTTTATTAAAATTTTCATGCTCGAAAGATGTGGAAAGAGTTACATTCTTTAGAGGAGTATGAAAACTACCACCACATAGAGAAAATAGCTACCACTTCAGTCGTCCGAGTACTGTGTGCAGCTACCACATGTTTACTAAGCATGGTGTTACTGTTTATTTGATAAATACTTTTTGGAATAATTAATTCATTCAAATTCCAATGTTGGTATAAGGTGGGATCTTATATTGAAAGATACTCAAAGAGCCACTCCCTAAATATATTGACTAGATACTATTATCTAACTTATTTGGGATTTCAAACATCTATCGATCTTTGTGCTTCATTTTCTTTGCTTAATTGATGATTTGATAAAGTCATTACTCATTATATCGTGATTGATGTTTCGAACTTGCTCAACTTTAGAGGTTATAACTTTTATAAATTTTCGTTTCATAATTTGGGATATATTGATAGATTTCTCATAATCAATTTCCTTTCATATGAAACGATACTTTTTGTTTAAAGTTGATATGCAAGAATGCTTACATACTTTTTCTGAATTTTTTAAAATTTTTATGAATTTTTCTGAATAAAAAGTTGTAAGCAGTCCGGACTGAAGACAGTTAGTCCAGATCCCGAACGATGGGATTTTTAGCGCAAAGCTGATCCGGACCGCGGCTAAGGTTTATATCAAAACGAAAGGTTTTAGATGTTTCATTCTCTCCAAGCTTTCGATTCTTAGTTTTCTGAGTTTCTCTCTCTAGAAATCGAAGGTTTTTGGATCTTTTCAACTAAAAGCCTCTCAATTCAAGTAAGTTTTATAGATCAAAACTCTGTTCATTCACTGTTCTTGCAGTTTTTGTCAAAACGTGATGGATTTCATGGCTTGATTTCCTTCTTGCACGATTTTTGTTCAAATTTCTTGTGAAATCTAAGCTCTGGATGCCTGAGAATTGTTTCTATACTAGATATTGTGTTTCTAAACGGATTTTTAGGTTTCGATTCAAGAAATTTCGGTTTTAGGACAATTTTTTGGATTTTTCGAAATATGAGAAATTGATATATTTCTTTAATTCTTTTTGCAAAATTATCTTGATTCCTTACTTCTACACATGTTAAGAATTATTTAGGTATTTTTCAATATTTTTTTTTAAAATTAAATAATTTTTTCATGTTCTTGAGACTTGCTCATAGGTACTTCTTGGTAAAACCTTTGCTACAATAGCTCTTGAATGGATCATTGTGTTCTTCTCTGCTCTAGTTAGCACAAGGATCACCAACAAGCTCAGAAGAGCAAGAAAAACTCAGGGAGACACGGAATTTGTTCCGTTGGATGAATCAGAAATAGAGTCGGAGGACTGGGACTCTACTGTCGAAGGTGCTCGGAAGAAAGCAGCTGAGAAAGTCACCTCCACTCCTAAGGGAAAAGCTACTTGGAAGGCCAAGTCTACTCCTCCTACTACTGCAGAAAAAGGGAAGGCGCCAATGAAGCCTATCTCTATGAAGAAAAAGAGTGTCGCAAGGAAGCGAACACGAACTGGTGGAATAACAATTGAGGAGACACTAGCCAATGAGCCACCTCAGCAGGAGTTTGTTCACATCAATATAGAAAGAATGAAGGACTTCGAGAAAAGAGAATGTATTGGTGAGAGACATGTGAATGTTGCAACACTCAAGGAACGTTCTAAAGAATTTAGAGTTTTGTTTGATAGAGCTGGATATTCACAGATTTGTAAATTTCTCGAGACCACGGGATATTGCCTACATCTTGTTCGAATCTCCCAAGTCTGCATAATCGGACGCTCGAATCCTCATTTCGGCATTCGAAATGTGCCCAAAACACAAGTTGAGCTCATTTGACCCTCCGGAGTCCATTTTCGCATTAGTTTTGCGCCAATACGCCTCCAACCTAGTCAAACAATCCCCAGAGGTGCTGACTAACATCTAACACTACAACCTTGCCAATTTGCATGGTCCAGTATACTACAATAGTATATGGTATATTTTCGGATAATAATATATGAGTTAGATTAGAATAGTATCGGTAGCAAATAGGCTATGTTACCACTGATTTGTTTTCAAAGATGGAGTCTCGAAATAAACATCGGCACTATTGAACATGTTCTAGACCATTTAAACCATAGAAAAATCAAATTTTAAATTTTTCGACATCATTGACCATAAAAAAGTAATAAAAATTATAATTTTAATGGTCAATATGAAATGTGTGCTCGTTTAGGGACTGTTTGGTTGTATGTAGAATTTGCAACTGCACTATAGTTGTAACTACATGCAAATCGAAATCTCACGTTTGGTTCCATGTGTTTGAATCCAACTGCTGTAGTTAGAACTGCATAAGAAAGCCCAACTACAGTCGCCGGGGAGAGTAACTTTAAATGAAAGATAACCTCACCTCAATTACTTTCTGTGTAAATAAAAAATTTTCTTATATTTGAAGTAATCTCACCGGCGTGTGTTTTTGTGTGTGTGTGTGTGTGTATATATATATATATATATATATATATATATATATATATAGAAAGTGATAAAATAAACGCACCCCTTCATTATATGTAACCAAATAAATTATTTATAACTACAACACTTTCTACTACATCCATTGAAACAAGATATATATAATTATAACTGCTACATCTCCAACTATATTGCATTTCTAATTATATTAAACGGCTTTTTAAAGGTGTAAAAAAATTTCAAATCTGTTAGATTTTCGTGAGAAAATTTTTTACCTATTGAAAATAAGATCTGCATTCTTGATCTTGAGTACAAGAATTCTAGCTATCATCGCTTTTCGAAGAATATTTATATTCAGACATTTATTATTTTGTCCATTTGATACACAAGAAAATAGTATCGAAAAATTATAAAATTTTTATTTCTATATATAATGGTATAAATTATTTCAGTGATACTAATAGTTGATTTGGAGACTACAACATCAAAAATAAATTAATAGCAACGGAGCATATTTACTACCAATAGTACTCAAACCCAACTCTAATAACAACAATAATAATTAGGTATATTAATATATTTAAATTTAAATATATAATATATGATGCAGCCATATTTTTTTATTACTTTAATTATTTTTATTAAACTAAATATAAACATTATAATAGCCTTATCTATGTAGAAAGCTGGAATAGTTGCTCTGTGGTAATTTTAGAATTATTAAAATAATCTGATTTGACTTGAATAATTGCTTCAATTAGTTTTATTATCATATTTGACAGAATAACGAAAATATTCTTTGCATTTCCTGTGGAAATCTAATATAGCCTTAAAATACTAAAAGCATTACCTATAAAGCATGTCGAAAGACATGCTTTCTTGTAGACTGTAGCTGTTAGGAAAGAAATGAAAATTAAGATGTTGAAAATAGTGAGAACAATCAATTGTTTTTAGCGTAAATGATAAAAAATTTTATGATTAATATTCGAAATCTAAATTAAAAATTTAATTATTTTATATTTTTAATTAAAAAATTATTTTAAAATAAACGAAGCGGATAGCATATTAAAAAAAAAAAAAAAAAAAGAAAAAGAGTAAGAGCATCAGCATCAGCATTTTATTTGACAAGATTTCATTGTTATACACTTAGGTATCGTTTGTTTCGGGGCTAGAACCGGGAATAAGAGGTTTATCCCCCTTATTCTACCAAACGCACCAAGAATTATTCGGTACAGTAGTTATAGTACAAGCAGAATAAGCTGAAACAACAGTTCTTATCTATTATTTTATAATTTTTTTTTTTATTAAACTATCCCTCCTCCCCTACTTTCTCATTTTCCAATACACTCTCATCATCACAAATTCCTCTCTCTCCTTTCTTTTTTTTCCTTCCCAATACATTCTTATCATCACAAATCCCTCTCTCTCCTCTCTCTCTTTTCCTTTCCAATACACTTTCATCATCACAACCTCTTTATTCTTCTTATTCCTCATTTTCATACCAAACACAAAATCTCTTATCCCTGTAACCGAACCAAACGCTTTTTCGCTCTTATTCCGTACTTTATACCTATCCCCAGAATAGCTAGTTCTGATTATTCCGTTACCAAACCATACCTTAACCACCTTAATTTAAAAGTGTTTTAATATATAAAATTTTATTCTAAATTTCTAAAGAAAAAGCTGTATTTTTACAACAAAAAACAAAGTAATAAATGTCAAAAATACAAAAAATAACTATTTCGAGAGCCGGGCCAAACAAAACCAAACCGGCACCGATCTTGAAGTACAGCCGTTAATAAATTAGGCACCTCCACGGCAGAGAAGGAGACGATGCGGTAACAGTAAGTTCACCAAAAGTGCGAGGGATCCCAAACCCAGATTAATAATGAAAGGAGGGTAACATAAATAAATGAATAAGTGGACCTAGGGCTTGTTGGATGTCACGTGCCGCCAACTCACTCACTCATCTCCTCCATCAAACCAATCTCGAGATGCTTAGTTCTCCAATCCACTCTCTTTCACCCACCATTTTAATCATTATTTTTCTCTTTCTTTAAGCATGTCTTTGTGCTCCACTTTTGTGGTGTTTGTGCTTTTTATGGCAGACCTGTCCACTGCTGCTGCTGTCACAAACGTTAACTTCTTTTCACTTTCTTTTTTTTCACTTTCTTTTTTTTTATCCTTATTTCGTATTACGCTGCAGTATTAAATAATTAAGCAATGCTACATGTACACCCCGAAAGGGTGTACATCATACATCTCCATCATTTTAATAGTGTCGATATTTTTTACGGGTCACATCAAGTGACCCATAGTGTGAGATGTACACCCTTACGGGTGTACACATAGCATTTTTCTAAATAATTAATGTGCGGACCAGGTTTATTACCGGGGCTTTGATGTGAGCAGTATTTTGAATTAGTTATTTTTTAAAAGAATAATAAGAAAATATAAATTATATTGTTATTTCTCAAACTATAGAACACACCATATTTTAATGGGTTAATTACATACATGTCCCTCCAAATATGTCGAATTGCAAATATATCCTTACAAAATTCAACTTTTCATATTTATCCCTTCAAAAATCCACCGTTATTCAAATATGCTCCTACCGTCCATCTCTGTTAGAAAAGTTGATTTAACCCTAGGTTAAATGCTTAACCTTGATTAGATTAAAAATTGAATTTACATATTTACCCTTTTCATATTATACCTTTATACTTTTGGAGGGATATATTTGTAAGGGGCAAAAAAATAATTTCACATCGAATCTGTTAAAATATAAATAGATTCCAAACGGGAATTAACCAGAGGGGCATATTTGAAGAACTTTGGATTTTTGAAGGAATAAATATGAAAAGTTAAATTTTATAGGGATATATTTACAATTCGACATATTTGGAGAGATATGTATGCAATTAACCCCTATTTTAATTTATAAATGTTATAATTTTTTATTCAAATTATGAGACTCGTGACATTTTAATATTTAAATTTTTTAATTGCTCGTAATTTTTGCCTCGAATTACAGGATATGTAATATTTTAATTCCCAATCTTTTCAAATTATTATAATAAAATTTTCCAATCTAAGTTTTTTAATAAATTACTAATATCAAAGTAATATAATATTTTAATTATTATTACATCATCAGTAGAATATTATTATAATTTAGAAAATTTAATAACTAAAATATTGCATACTACGTAGTTGGAACAGAAAATTATAACTAATTAAAATTTGAGTGACTCATAGTTCGAATAAAAAATTATAATAAATTAAAGTTTGAAGACTAAAATATCACGCTCCTAATTGTTTAAAGACCAAAAATATAATTTACCTCAAAAAGAAACAACTGGTACAGTATTTTTGAAGAATTTAGATAAAAGCTCTATTATTTTATAATTTAATTTCTTTTTTTTTTTTTTTATAAAAATTGGTATTATACACGATAATGAAGAGCTAGCCACACTTTCCAAATCACAAGCGACAAAATTTCGCATTTTAAAACCAGAGTCCAATTGGAATGTTTATATTCTACTAATAACTTATAGGGACAAAGTTATGGTAAGACCCAAAGTGATTATGACCTCTCTCTCTCTTTCAACTTTTTAATATTACTTATTAGTCCTAAATACTAATATAATAATTTTTTTTAGATAGTCATGGCTCCCTCAGCTTTTTAATATTTGCTTAATTTATTCTTTGTGCCAATAAATTTTTATTTTTTTCTCTGTATATAGTTTAAATAGGTAAAAGTATATTAAGAGTCGCATACTTATAAAGTATTTTAAAATACATTTCTTAACTCCAAATTTTTTATTTTTTATTTTTTTAATTTCTACAGCTATTTTATTTAACCAAATAAAATATTATATTAAATTTAATAGCTCTTTGATCTAAATTATAATTTTATTTATTAAAAATGCTAAGAATTTGATTGATCACTAAGTGAATTACTGTTAGATTTAGTAAAATTTATAGTTATTTGAATATAATAATATAAATAAAATAATTAAAAATTAAATATCTGTAAGTAAAAATTAATTTTAATATTTTTAAATTAATTATTAAATTAATATTTTTTTTAAAAAAAACTTGATTAGATAAAATTATATTTATGTGCTAAAATTTTTATTTAAATATATTTTGGTCCCTCTTAGGATTAAATTTTGGCTTCGTCCCCTGACGATTGGATTTATCTATTTTAATATTTTTAATTTTTAAATCATATTATTTTTATTATAATAGGACTTGCACTTTATTATATTGGTTTTACACATTGATATATGTCCTGCATACACATTTTAAAAATTCAAGCTAGTTTGTGTAAATTATAAAAAAAATATTTAATGAATAATGAAGTAGCACTAATACTAACGGATTATATTTTTAGTTGGATAGGCCACAGTTGATATGATACATCTCTTGTGCCCACAGAGGCTTGGCCGCATTGAAATCCTTTTACTAAAAGCTAATGATTTAAAAGATTGCGAGCTACATCCATTAAGTTGTTCTCATAAACATGACAGACTAGTGAGACAAGTCATGGTAATGGGATAAAGCAGCGTGCTGCATTCAATGGAGTCGGGTTGTATGAACTGGGACAATAAAACAATAATTAAGCACATGCACTAGGTTGAGTGGGCTTACCGCGGCCCAAAAAGAATCTGAATGGCATATACGTTTGGAGTGGTTCAGTGCGATAATTTGGGAATAAGCACTATTATGCACCTATAAACTACAAATAAATCACATATTTACATAATTTTATATATATATATATATATATATATATATATATATATATATAAACTTTAGAAATCTCACAAATGTATTTTTATTCTTAATTCTTAATTAGTGTAGGGTTGGTGCTATGCACCAGGTAGATAGTATTTCAATCAATTAAAATATATAATTATTAATTTTAAGGTTGAAAAAATTATAATTGAAAAATTATAAAGTATTTTTATGTAAATTACAAAAATAAATTTTTTTATTAATATTTTCTTGAAATTCAATATTTGAATAGTTAAATTATTCTAATAACTTTATTTAAAATTTCAATTAAACTTAATAGTGTTGGTACCTATTATAAAAACAAATTTTTTAAACTTAAATGTTAATGATTGAGGACTTATTTCAAATTATTGAAAAATGTGAGATGCCTCTACTTTGTTAAAATTAATTAGAGAAAGAAGAAATTAGTGTATTCACCTGGTGATATTAATACGCCATATACTGCAACTTATATTAGATAACTAATATTCTAATATCAAAAGTTAATTAAATATATAAGATCTACACTATCACACTTTGGATTGTATCAATTCTGGCATCGCCAACAGATCCTCCACCAGCATGAAATGTCTTGAATAAGAAAAATGTCTAACCTGCAAGAATAACTATAACTATAACTATAACTATACAGATATCAAAACTGAAATAAAACTGCTAAAATAAAAGAGATACATAGTCCAATATACATCTAATATACAACCAAAAATACATAGACATCTTCCAGATATGAAAATAAAAAATAAAATATTCAGATGTACAAGAAGTGCTATCCAAAATATAGCAAGTAGGGTACTCCACTACCACGATCAACTTTACCACTTTACCAGTAGGGATCTAGCTCGCGACTCCCTAACCTCGATCAGTAGCAGCTATGGATGCAGAAGTCTATGCAAAAAGGACAAAAAATCGCGGGTGTGAGAATTAGTAAAACAAAATAGTTCTCAGTAGATACTATTACCAATACCAACGATCTATCTACTAGGTCCATTAGAGATAAAAGCAACATCTACTGCAAAGTAGAAAAGTAAAGCTGGAATAAAATCTATAGCTATTATGTCTCTAACAAATAATACAACGACAATGCCAAAGAATAGAAATATGCATCAAGTCTTAAATGGAACCCTCAACTAACCCAATCTCGCTGACTGCCCAGATCAGGTTCAATCAAGACCTAGTCCATCTACTATCACATGTCAGTCTCAAGGTGGCCGGTCACACACTATATCAACACCGAGGGCTGGTCCAATATAGGTCGCCGCCAAAGGGCTGCAAAGACATCTACGCAATGATCGCCCAATCTCCAACTGGCACTTGAGGGACGCGACCCCACCGAGAAATATATGTCTATCTGCTGAGCTCAAATATGGATCGTCAGGCTCTAATCAATATGATGATCAACCAGATCAGGGTCGATAAAATTCACATGCCTACAGAACAACCTGGAGTAAGACTTAGCACTCCAGGTCCTTTGTCCATCCCTATAGTAACCAAACCCATCACTCAACCTATTAACTACTAAAATCAGTCTACTCAGCTATCTAAGCATGAGAATAATTAGCCCTGCTCTACACAATAAGCTCCCAACCCACTACTTAGGGTGAGCGATAAACAAAACTAGTGTTGATAATAGCACTTAAATATTGGAATTTAGTAAACTTTAATTGGAATTTAATTCGAATCTAGTAAACTTTAATTGGAATTTAATTAAATTTAGATTTTAGAAATTTATTTAAATTCGGCGTTAAGTTGCGTTTTGACTAATGTGGTTAAATGGAGGCGAAATTCGATGAAACAAAAATATCACTTAAATAATTTGGCAATGTCGAATTGTCACGCCCCAGGAGCAATTTGAAAACTCAAAATATAGAAAACCTTTGATTTGTGAAAATAATATATATATATATATATATATATATTTAAATCCCGCTTCTGAAACGTGCACAGATCCGCCACACATATAGAATCTCTCTGTACAAACGAACAAAATTTCTTTTTTATATGCATGGTGTAGACACCTTTATAACCACATATATCAACCACATACAATGAGTTTGCAGAAATAAATACAACCTTTAACCAATGAGGATTTGTAAGAATTAAACATGAGTAAAAATGCCAACTTTTCAAAATGGTGCACACCTAGCGCATTTATTTGAAAGAAAGATAAAATAAAAAATATTTAAAATTCGCATCCATCGACACATTATTTTAAAAGCCAAATAAACAATTACCATTCAAAATCTGCATCCGCACGATGCATTATTTAACTATTCAAAAATAAATAAACCATTCCAACATTCACTTATTATCCAAAGAACCACGACACAGAATCTACCAACGATGAAGAATAAGCTAAGCCAACAACTAATCTAAAATAAGAGAGTAACCAATAATAAAAGTCTGATGGGTCGCTAAGCGGCGTCCTCACGTACGTCCCATCCCCCACCGTCAGTAGGCCCTGTAAAAAACAGTGGGGTGAGAAAAATAAAATGAATTATGTTTTTAAGTGGGTACTGTAGTGGTCCAGGTCCCCATGCAGCTTTTTCCGTGAATCCACAGTGTGAAACACCTATTATTGGTGTGTCGGGCCCATAATACATCAAAGGGATGTTTTGGATGGACCCAGTGAGATTCTGGATCATGTTTGGGCTTCGGCCCTTTTTGCCGAATTTTAGAAAAGGTTTTGGGCCAAACGGAGGTCGGATTTGGATTCAACGCGGAAAAACGCTTGAAAATGGCTATTTGCTCATATTTTTCTGAGTCCGGATGCCTAAAAAAGGATTTCCGGAAGTTTACAGTGGATTCGAGTGCATGGGGAGGCTGTGGACCGGCAGGGTGAAACGTGGTAGTCCCTAGTTGGCCGGTTCCTGATGCGCAGTCCACGGATTTTGCGCGGCGGTGCATGGACCAGGGCGGCGCCACGTGGCGGCCCCGGGTTGGACGGTCTACGCGGCGCGGCGCACGGACCCGGGTGGGGCAGGCGGGCTGGTGCGAGGGCAGGTGGCCGTACCGCGCGGGCAGGTAGGGGGCGACGTGGGCTGCCACGCGTCGCGCGGTGGTTGGCTAGCGCCAACCACCCGTACGCGCGGGGGGTACCGTGTGGCGCGGCCTGGTTGGCCGCACCTCGCTGTTGCGTGGGGAAGGCCACGTGGCGCGCCCGGATAAATCCGAGCGCAGCCATGTGTGGTGCCTGTTCGGCGCCCGGTTGTTCCGAGCGCCCAAAATCGTACCCCAAAGGGGGTATCCCCCCCTCCTCCCCCCCCCCCCCCCCCCCCCCCCCTCTCCCCCCTTGTAGGCTCTAAATAGGGCTTTGCTTTGCATTTGGAGGGTTTTTCTGAGCTCTTCTGTGAAAGAGGTCTTAAGAGGAGTTGATTACCACCTTGTGCTCTATCTCGTGAAGGGTTCCCGAAATTTTTGGAGGTCGCGGCATCGACGGTTTTCTACGACTCGACGCACTGCGACGTTTCTTCTTCGGCAACCTTTTCCGTCGCATTTCGGTCCGAGAACTCTCCTGCTCTACCCCGAGGTCCGATTTGGGTGATTCTTGCGGCGTTATGATCCTGAAAGGTAGGCCTTCGTTTTGTATGCTGACTTTGCGCCATTTTGGATTTTAGGTGGTGTTCCCGAGGCATCTTGTGACCCTTTTTTTCTGTGGCACATTTTGGACAGCGGAGGCTTGTCAATTTTCTATCTTGACTTACAGGCATTGGATTGGAGGGTATAAATACTTGATTTTCATCTACTCGTCGCGAGGAATGCAACGGTGATTTTTCTGGATTTTTCTAAGCACTAAACAGAGGTGAAATCTCTCATATTCTGTACTATTTTTGCAAAACAGCAAGTGTTGCTTTTGGAACTGTTACCGGTTATGCTGAGTGCAATACTTTTTGCAGTGGTTTGCAAATTTGGGTGCTTTGCAGCGTGTTGGACAGCGACGGGACTTTTACAGTTGTGGATTTCGTATTCGAGGTAGGTGGTTGTTGTATCCCTCTCTTTTGGTATGCTCACTAGGAACATCAGAATAACCCCGATGTTAGAAAATGTTGAATAAAATATTGATAAACCTTGCATGCTAAGAGGGACTAAATAATTGATAGCCTATCCATGTAATTGAGACATTGGTATTTGGACATGATCATTATGCCATAATCACTCCTGTTAAAGTATTTATTTAGCTGGAACAGCATGATCAGTTATATGTTAGTACTTAGTGGTTATGCAAAAAGGGATTATCATATTGGGACATTAGTGTTGGAGCTCGTTGCTATGTCATAACTATTCATGTGAAATAGATTAGTACATTGGGACATTACGATTTACTACATGTGAGAGCACTGGTGGACGCTTTTTTTTCTATTCTAGATGAGGACATTTGCATGCTTGTATGGACATCTAGATAGGCCACTATTTACTGCTGCACTATCATATTAGGATTTGACTTAGGAGAAACCATGTTTTCACTTTTCTCCTTTTATTTTAGACTCAGGGGTACTTGTTGCTCGGGTTCGAGCATGGATTGGGATATTGTAGGCAGGATCTTGGGATCTGGGACAGGTTGGACTTGTTTGTCGGGTATTGCGGCGACCGCGGACATTGGATGGTTGACCGAACTTTTACTTGTGCATCAAATTGGGGGGATCGGGTTTTTCTTAGTGGATGGATTTTTCCACTTTGATCAGAGTCGTGATCCAGTCCTGCTATATTATGATACTTGTGACTTATTACTTTACTCGTGTGGGTCGCTCCCCTCGAGTGCCACTCCGGAGTGTGCGACAGGCAGGTTTTGAGTCTTTGAGGCTCCTTCTTCCCATCGGTGTTATGCGTAGGTTGGCATACCCGATATGGCAGGCACAGCAGGTAGTACCAGTTTTACTGGTCCATCGATTGGGTTTATTCAGGCAGACACTTTTACTGATGCATTCATATAGTGACTATTTCTGGCACTGCATTTAGAGGCATAGTAGTGGTAGCTTCATTTTATTCGCAGTACTGTTTATAGCTTACCACCTCTTCTTCCCTTTTGCCTCTGGTAGACCTAGTGGGCATGCCAGAGTTTGAGGCTTAACCCACTATGGGAGACTATTGTTTTGTTAGTAGTTCTCACCCCCATTGTCCTTTTTCCTTTCCCCCTATTTGTTTTGCAGAGTCCTCTGCGGGAGTTGCTGGGTCGTCTTCGGCAGATCGAGGTAAGAGGATTGCGGACTAGATAGATCGTCTTTCCCATCCGTGAGCTTAGCAGTGTTTTGGTTGTACCCCCTATACTCTCAGACAGTTTTACTTTTATTTTTGGGTGTGGCTTTTGCCAGCTGTTAGTATTTATTTGGTGAGCTGGGAGAGAGAGACACTTGTACTTTGTTTATAGCTGTACTTTACTTTTATTCCCAGCTTCAATCTGAGATGTATTAGTTTTAGTTCAACTCTGTTTTTATGCTCTTTTATTATTATTTCTTATATCTGAGCAGGTTACCTGCGCTTCGTGTGTTACGGAATTTGAGTTGGCGTAGTTTCGTGAAAGTTTCAAGTCTTGAAGATTGAAGGTAAAGAAAGTTGGATCATTCAACTCAATCTCAAGAAAGAAGAATTCAAAAGGATCAGGTATGTTTAACTAAATATTTTTGTGTGATCCGAATACTTCTTGTAGTGTAGAAACACTTGGAAGAACTTTTAACTGCATAAAAATCAAAAACTGGTGTTCGGACATGTTCAGGATCCGGATCAGAGCCAGCAATCCGGATCCCGAAGGTTGTTGTTTCATACATTACTTCAATCCGGATCGCAGCATCTCACGATCCGGATCCCGAACGTTGAGTTTTCTGAAATGTATGAACGATCCGGATCAGGCATTCCGATCCGGATCCCGAACGTTTGTTTTCTGGAAACCGTCTTTATTGCTACTGCAATCCGGATCGCCCAAATCCGATCCGGATCGCCGTCCGTCAAAATTTTCAGAAATGTTAGGTTTTTGATTTTTATCTCCTTCCTAGGGTTTCTAACCTATAAATAGACCCTATGACTCTTTTTCTAGGGGGAATCCAAATAGCCGTCATTTTCCTATATCATCTTATACGGCTCTAGATCCACATATAGAGAAGAAAGGAAATCATTAGAGAATACTCTATGTTTCTTCATCTATATTGATTAGTTTGATTCTAGGTTTTCATACTCACATCTTGAGTTGAATCAAACTAATGAATACTTAGATGGTATTTCCGATCTATCTTTGATCTAAGTATTCGGCGGATCATCACCACCAAAAACAACGATTTACCCCAAAAATCGGCGCGTGGATTCGCGTGTCCTTGTGGATTCAAGGTTCAACCGCTCTCGTGGATTCGGAGCGAGGCACATTCGTGGATTCGAAGGGTGCTATTGGGTGAAGACCGTGGACTCGGTCGGACGTCGTGGATTCGACGTTGGACGCCGTGGATTCGGCGTTGGGCGCAGATCGTGGATTCGAGAAGCGTCGCGGAGCGAGCGGAGAAGATCCTCTAGCAGCGTATGGAAAAGGTTGAGTCGTAAGTGTGTACGGTAAATCACCTTGTACATGTCTTAATTCTAGTGGATTTCTGCCGTGTTATCGGTCCCGTGGTTTTTTACTCCGGTGATGGAGTTTTCCACGTAAAAATCTTGCGAGTTATTTTTTATTTCCGCATTGGGTTTTTATCGCAACGATTTTTGAGTGTTTATACGTTTACACCTATTCACCCCCCTCTAGGTGTTTTTTCCCTTATTTAGATCCTTATTACATATAACCCAACAAGTGGTATCAGAGAGGGAATAGGGTTGTAAACAATGGTTGAAGGTGGAAACATCAACCGACCCCTGTTCTTCGATGGAACAAATTATGCGTACTGGAAAGTGCGGATGAAAGCCTTTTTAGTTTCCATCGACGAACGGGTGTGGCAATCAATTGAATTAGGATGGTCTAATCCAACTGAATTTATTGGTGATGTCCACACCTTAAAACCTAGGTCGAAATGGACCAAGGAAGAGTTAGATTCATCTTCTTACAATGGCAAGGGAATTAATGCTATCTTTAATGCCTTATCTCAAACTGAGTTCTCTCGCGTCTCAGCATGTGAGACTGCGAAAGAAATCTGGGATGTTCTTCAGGTTACACATGAGGGAACTAACCTCGTGAAGATTCAGAAACTGCAAATGCTTACGAGCAAGTTTGACTCTATCTTGATGGCAGAAAATGAATCTTTCACGGACTACTATACACGATTGCAAGATATCGTAAACTCATGTGCTAACCTGGGAGAGAAGATTCCAGAATTTAAGATTGTAAGAAAGATCTTAAGAACTCTTCCTGAACGATTCCGCCCAAAGGTTACTGCCATTGAAACTATTAAACACCCGGACGAAATACGTGTAGAAGAATTAGTTGGTTCATTACAAACTTATGAAATGACATTTACTACTAACAATTCTTCTGGAAAAGCATCCTCTTCTAAGTCTTCAGGTTATGCGTTGAAAACAACTAAGGAAGAAGACGCGGATACATCATCCTCAGACGATGACGAGAACCTTTCTATGGAGGAATTTGAGAAGCAACTCGCTCTCTTGACAAGGAAGTTTCGCCGCAACTTTCGAAGGGGTAATTCAAGTAAATCTCCATCCTTCGGAAAGTCGATCAAAGGCAAGGGTACTTCAAGTTACAAGTCAAGAAAGTAAGAGAACTTCTCAAAGGATAAGAAAAGTTCAGAGGGACAACTACAATGCTTCAAATGTCGAGGCTACGGCCACATTGCAACGGAGTGTCCCAACAAGTATCCGGCAAAGAAGAAGGCGATGCAAGTCGTCACTTGGGATGACAACTCAACGTCAAATGAGTCGTCTTCAAGTGATGAAGAAAAGAGCTCCACGACATTCCACGCGTCCATATCTTCACCTTTCATGTGCTTTATGGCAAGTACATCCGAGTCGTTGTCCAACTCCACTGTTGAAAAGAATGCAACGGACAATGAATCGGATGATTCGGAAGGTGAAGATTTTGCTCTAGCCTACCATAGACCTTTACGGGATTCAAAGAAACCGGCTAAGCAAAACAAGGGGTTGAGAGGGAGATTGCAGGATCTCGAAGAAGAAGTAAAAAGGGTAACTTCTCTCTCAACCGATTTTGAAGTGGAAAGGGATAATTTGATAAGAGCAAATGTTTCCCTTCAAGAGTCCAATGAGCAACTCGAGAAGAATTATATAGATATGGTGAACAAAGCGAACTACTTCTTGAAGCTCTACGGCGAGGCCCGACGGGAAAAATTGGAAATGACAGAGACCATTTGCCAACTCAAGGATGACTTACAGCAATTTTCTTCTGGAAGGAGTAAGTTGGATAAACTTCTTGGTCTTGGTCAAACAAACAAGTTCGGCCTCGGATACACTCAAACTGGAAACAGTCCAAGTTCGAGTGGGACAGTCTTTGTGCCTCAGTCGGTATCTTCTACTCCGACACCGGAATTCATGACAACCAACGACAACAAGCCTACTTCATCCTCTTCAGAATCGTCAAGCACAAAGGTATGTTTTCGTTGTAATTTTGCAGGGCACATTGAAAGAAATTGCAAGATTGGAGCTCAAAGATCAAATCAACCACATCTTGCAACTGCTACCAACAAGTTCACTCCCCGGAATTCAAAGAAGGATTTTTCAAAAGAAAAGAACGTTGGTAGTACACCAAACAAGACGATGACAAAAGAAAAAGATCAATCAGACAAAACGTCTTCATCAAGGAAAATTTCTCAACCATTGCCGACATACTCCAAAACTCAAAAGGTTTGGGTATGCAAAGGTGAAATCCCTCATTGTCTTTAATCTTTCTACGATTAAATGTTGTGTAGTTTATGTAGACTATTTTTTTCTTTCTTTTGGCCGACCCGTCAACCATCTTTGGGAGGTAAATGGTATATTTTTTTATTGGTTGATGATTTCTCTCGGTATTCTTGGGTAGCATTTTTAAAAGAGAAAGCTGATACTTTTGATTCTTTTCACGAGATCTGCCTTCATATTATGATTGAAAAGAATGAAAAGATCATTCGTGTTAGAAGTGATAGAGGTGGAGAATTCATTAATTCAAAATTCATTGACTTTTGTACTTCAAACGGTATTAAGCATGAATTCTCTGCACCCTATACACCTCAACAGAATAGTGTTGTCGAGCGCAAGAACAGGGTTGTTCAAGAGATGGCGCGTGTGATGCTTCACAGCCGGAATTTACCGCTACATTTTTGGGCTGAAGCTGTGAACACCGCTGTCTATGTCATTAATCGAGTGTTCTTGCGCCCGGGAACGTTAAATACACCATATGAACTATGGTGTGGTAGAAAACCCAACATCAAATATTTTCGCATCTTCGGGAGTCGGTGTTACATTTTACGTGACAGTGAAAACCTTGGAAAGTTTGACTCACGAAGTGACGAAGGGATTTTCTTGGGGTATTCTACTAATAGTAGAGCATATCGAGTATTTAACTTGGAATCTAAGACGATCGTAGAATCTATAAATGTTAAAGTAGATGAAGTTTTTCACTTTGCATCTGAAAAATCTACCCTCGATATTTCTCTAGATGATGATACTCCTGCTGTTGCATCTTCTCATAATAATACTTCCAATATTAATGATGCATCTAATGGTTCTTCAAGTTTATCTAATGTGCAGGAATCATCTCATATATCTCCGAGTACTCCGTTTCAACAAACGCTACGAATCTCCAAGGATCATCCGGAATCGAATATTATTGGAGATCCACAAGAAGGAGTTAGAACTCGGAGGCAGTTGGTTTGTGGATTCGCTTGCTACGTATCTTTAATCGAACCAAAGAACATAGATGAAGCTCTTCAGGATGACTACTGGATTAAAGCAATGCAGGAAGAGCTCCATCAATTTGAGCGAAACAAAGTCTGGGAATTAACGAAGCCTCCACAGCAACACAATGTGATAGGTACCAAATGGATCTTCAAGAACAAGAAAAATGAGGATGGTACTATCATCAGGAACATGGCACGATTAGTTGCTCAAGGCTACTCTCAAGTAGAAGGTATAGACTTTGACGAAACATTCGCCCCTGTAGCTAGACTCGAGTCCATTCGTATACTGTTTGCTATTGCTTGTCATTTTAAAATCAAATTATTTCAAATGGACGTTAAGAGCGCATTTCTAAATGAGTTTTTAAATGAGGAAGTTTATGTGGCTCAACCGAAAGGTTTTGTAGACCATAAACAACCTAACCATGTTTTTCGTTTGAAAAAGGCTCTTTACGGTCTGAAACAAGCACCGCGAGCATGGTACGAAAGGTTGACAAAGCACCTTTTGGAGAAGGGCTACACTCGAGGGGGAGCTGATAGGACTCTCTTTGTGAAGCATTATCAAAGCAATTTCATTGTAGCACAAATCTATGTCGATGACATTGTATTTGGCGCAACAAGAGATAATGATGCTTCTAAATTCGCGGAGACCATGGAAAGCGAATTTGAGATGTCCATGATGGGCGAATTGACTTATTTCCTTGGATTACAAATTAAACAAAATGATGAAGGTATTCACTTGAGTCAATCCAAGTATGCAATGGAGTTGGTTAAAAAGTTTGATCTTGAAAATTCGAAGGATTTTCCGACTCCAATGGGAACTAGCCACAAGGGACTTGGAAGTGAATCACAAAGTGAGAATGTAGACGAGAAACTGTATCGAAGTATGATTGGAAGTCTACTTTACCTCACGGCTAGTCGCCCGGATATATCTTTTGGTGTTGGGATCTGCGCGAGATATCAATCTGCACCAAAGGAGGTTCACCTGAAAGTGGTGAAAAGGATCATCCGGTATATCAAAGGATCAATTAATTTCGGAATTTGGTATCCTATGGGAACAAGTTTGGATATTGTTGGATACTCAGATGCCGATTGGGCAGGATCAGTGGATGATCGGAAAAGCACGAGTGGTGCATGCTTCTATCTTGGCCATTGCCTTGTTGCATGGCACAGTAAAAAGCAGAATTGCATAGCACTCTCGACTGCCGAAGCGGAATACATTTCAGCTGGAAGTTGCTCAACTCAACTCATTTGGATGAAAAGCGTATTGAGCGACTTCCGGATTTCAGCATCTTCGGTAACAATTCTTTGTGACAACACAAGTGCAATTAACATTTCTAAAAACCCTGTGTTGCACTCTAGAACAAAACATATTGAACTTAGATATCATTTTCTTAGAGAGCTAGTTGAATCAAATACTCTTCAACTTTCATATATTTCAACTGAGGATCAATTAGCTGACATTCTAACAAAACCTTTGGATCAAAAACGTTTTATTCATTTGCGAAAAGCAATTGGAATGCTTTCCTTGAAATAAACTTCTTTTTGAAACCTTTGCTTAGGATAGGTTTTGTCTTTGTTTTGTTTTGTTCATTATCTATGTCTGTACATAGGACATTAATTGAGCATAGATCATAATTGACTTTAATTGCATCTTTTCGCACATTTAGAAATTTATTATGCTTTTGCCATCATAATATTTCACTGTTGCAATGATCATTTATGTTAATTAAATCATCTTCTGAGTGATCAAAGTCAATTTCTCTCTCTCAATGATCTCTTGGTATAGTCATTATCTTATTTGACTGTTTAGTCGAGTATGAAATCGAGATCAATTTTTGGTTGAATACTTTATATCTTAAATAATTGATAGCCAATTGAGGGGGAGTCAAAGAAATGTAAAATGCTCAAAAGATGTGGAAAGAGTTACATCCCAATGAGGAGTGTGAAAACTACCACCACATGGAGGAAAGAGCTACCACCTCGGTCGTCCGAGTATTGTGTGCAGCTACCACATGTATACCAAGCATGGTTGTTCAAATTTTGATTAAGTAAAATGCATGTTGAAATACTTGACTCCGTCAAATTTCAAGGTTGGTATAAGGTGGGTTTTTAAAGAAAGATGCTCAAAGAGCCACTCTCTTCAACAGATTGTCTAGATACATTATCTACTATATTTGGGATTTCAAACATCTATTGATCTTTGTATTTCATTTTCTTTACTGAATTGATGATTTGATAAAGGCATTACTCATAAGATCAAGTTAGATGTAATTGAAGGTGTTCAGCTTTAAGGGATTTAATTTTTGTAAATTCTCGTTTCATTTTTGGATATTATTGATAGATTTGGCATAATCTAATTCTTGTTGTATGAAACGATGATTTCTGTTTAAAGTTGATACACATTTGT
Organism: Tillandsia leiboldiana; assembly: GCA_029204045.2. Taxonomy (NCBI): domain Eukaryota; kingdom Viridiplantae; phylum Streptophyta; class Magnoliopsida; order Poales; family Bromeliaceae; genus Tillandsia; species Tillandsia leiboldiana. Next base: position 34,912,441 of record CM055071.1, on the reverse strand, counting down.
GCTTACAATCTTTTTCTGGTTTTTCTTGAATTTCTCTGAAATTTTCTAAAGAAAAAGTTGGAGCCGATCCGGATCTGGCAAGATGATCCGGATCCCGAACGCAGATATTCTTCTGCGGGCTGACGATCCGGATTGGACCTGCCGATCCGGATCCCGAACGCAGTTTCTCACTGCGGGTAGCCGATCCGGATCGCAATCATGAACTGATCCGGATCGCGGCTAGGGTTTTATAAAGAACAAAAGGGTTTTGATTTCTTTTACTCCAATCTTTTGTTCCAAAGTTTCCAGAGCCTCTCTCTCTAGATTTCATCCTTCCTGGAAGCTTTCAAACTCAAGTTCTTCAACTCCAAGTAAGTTTTATTGATCAAAATATCGGTTTTTCACCGTTTTTCTCTTTTCCTCCTCAAACGTGATGAATTTCTTGGATCAACTTTGTTTGTGGATGGTTTTTGATCAAATTTCTTTTGAAATAAGAACTCTGGGTAGATTAGTTTTGATTATATGCTAGGTATTCTCCTGATTAACGGATTTTTAGGCTTCGATTTCTAAAAATTTCGGTTTTAGGGCATATAATAAGGATTTTCGAAAATCATGCAATTGATCTATTTTTAAAAGTCCTTTTGCAAAACTAATTTGATTCTTAGTCTCTCTACATGATTATGATTGTTTGGGTATAATTTTTCAAATCTTTGAAAATTAACAATTTTTTTGTGTTCTTGAGTTGTTGCTCACAGGATTTTAATCTTCTTAAGGCACTTGGATCAATGGGATTCTCATGGATCATTCTTTTATTGGTCACTATGGTGCACACTCGGGCCACAAACAAGTTAAAGAGAGCTAAGAAAATACAACAAAAGGGTGAGTTTCATGAGATCAGCGACACAGAAGTAGATTGTCACGAAGTAGATTGGACTGAATTGACAGATGATGATGACTCATTGCCTGAACAAAAAGCGTCCGATGCATCGAAAGAAAAAGCACCCATGGACAAAGGTAAAGCACCTATGACTGCACCAACCATCTCGGTGAAAAGGAAACGACTCGCTCGACGGTTTGGACGAGCACGAGGTTTCATGTCTAACGAACCGATAATTCCGGATTCTCCACCTCGGGAGGAACAAGTGTTCGTTAATGCGGATCGCCTAAGGGCATTTGAGAATCGTGAATGCATTGGTGAGAGGCATGTCAATATTGAGGCTCTACGAGATCACTCCCCTGAGTTTGGCGTTCTGATTGAACAAGCAAATCTTATTCAAGTTTGTCGATTTCCAGAAGTGCCTGGATACTGTCTGCATCTTGTAAGGGCCTTCTATACAAATGCACGGCACCTTCGAGAAATTAAAAACGGTCCAATGGAATTTTACACGAATATCCAAGGCACAAGATTCAAAATTACTCCACAATTGATTGGCGAGGTTTTGGGAATGCCTGCCAGCAAGACAGGAGTTAATTACTTGAAGGGAAAGGTTTTGACGAACACTTTGTGGCAAATGGTTATTAAGGGAATTTGTTTGGAAGGAACGCAATCAACGGAGAAATCGATCAGATCCAAAGAACTTCGTCTTGAGTACCGGTTTCTAAACTTTATCACGTGTTACAATATCCTTCCAAATTTGCAGACGAAAGTCTTGAGATGGGATCGAATGCTATTTTTTGTATCTCTTAGGACATCCGTCTGAGGCAATGGGATTGAATATCAACATTCCATACATTATTTGGAATAGAATGACAAGATATGTTGAGCACCCTCATCCCACTGAAAGAATTCCATTTCCACTGATTATAATGAGGATCTTGAAGAAATTTCAGGTTGATATTACTTCACCGACTTATCATCAATGTTTGGGTATGATCGATGAGTCCACCGTTGTGAAGTCCCTTCACAAATTGCCCCATGTCACTCCAGCCCCTCCATGCGGAACGAAACCTAGTAGCGGCACTTCCGCGTCACCATCACAACCAGCACCCACACCAGCGGATGAAGCATCAGTCTCATCCATCTACAAAGAACAACAACGATTATCTGTTGAGCAGGAACAGATTTCGAAGGCACAGACGAGAATTTCCAATGAGCTGGAGCTCATCACGGCAGCTCATATTACCATAACTAAGAAGGTCAATTCTATGAACAAGCTGGTGAAAAAGATGTTCTCAAAGATGGGCTGCACGAGCTCTGAAGACTCCGAATCTGATGACTGATTCCTTTCTTTTTATTCTTTTGCAGATTTTTAACCTTTTCTTGTGCAGGTTTTTCAGTTCTTTTTAGGACTTACTCTTAGTTCTAGTTCTTAAATTTCGGAACATTTTCGTTGGAATTTTTAACTCTCCTTAAATTTTTGTAATTTTGTCTTTGTTTGTGACAAAAAGGGGGAGAGAGTTTAGAGAACTTGAACAATGATTATACATCAAGGTACAATGATGACTGAGAACTTGAACAATGCTGATATGAAAATTTTGTATACATCAAGGTAAGTATCACTTCAACTTCAACTTTGGTTTTTATCTTGTGATTTGTGTGCATGTCTCTACTAACTATTTGACTAACTATTTGGGCATGTAATATGACTAACAAGTTGATGTTGGACTAACACTTTGTGACATTTAGTTTTTGATTGCATAGAAGATATGTTGGTTTTTAACTATGATCAGTTTACATATCTGAATTCTCAAATGTCATGATGATCAGATAAACTCTATCTCTGTACTAGGTTTTGAATGCTAAATATTCTTGAGGTATCTAACGATCTCTTTTTGTCAAGAATGATTTCTTTGTGCAGAGAGTATAGATGTCTAAGTCTAGAGTCTGTTTTAGGAGTTTATCTCATGTTTTTAAATTTTCGGATCTCCATTGTAAATTTTTGTTGTATGGTGATAGCAACAAAAATATCTTTTTGAATTTTCTTGAGTGGATCTGTGTTTTGTCACGAAATCGCCAAAGGGGGAGATTGTTACGGAATTTGAGTTGGCGTAGTTTCGTGAAAGTTTCAAGTCTTGAAGATTGAAGGTAAAGAAAGTTGGATCATTCAACTCAATCTCAAGAAAGAAGAATTCAAAAGGATCAGGTATGTTTAACTAAATATTTTTGTGTGATCCGAATACTTCTTGTAGTGTAGAAACACTTGGAAGAACTTTTAACTGCATAAAAATCAAAAACTGGTGTTCGGACATGTTCAGGATCCGGATCAGAGCCAGCAATCCGGATCCCGAAGGTTGTTGTTTCATACATTACTCCAATCCGGATCGCAGCATCTCACGATCCGGATCCCGAACGTTGAGTTTTCTGAAATGTATGAACGATCCGGATCAGGCATTCCGATCCGGATCCCGAACGTTTGTTTTCTGGAAACCGTCTTTATTGCTACTGCAATCCGGATCGCCCAAATCCGATCCGAATCGCCGTCCGTCAAAATTTCCAGAAATGTTAGGTTTTTGATTCTTATCTCCTTCCTAGGGTTTCTAACCTATAAATAGACCCTATGACTCTTTTTCTAGGGGGAATCCAAATAGCCGTCATTTTCCTATATCATCTTATACGGCTCTAGATCCACATATAGAGAAGAAAGGAAATCATTAGAGAATACTCTATGTTTCTTCATCTATATTGATTAGTTTGATTCTAAGTTTTCATACTCACATCTTGAGTTGAATCAAACTAATGAATACTTAGATGGTATTTCCGATCTATCTTTGATCTAAGTATTCGGCGGATCATCACCACCAAAAACAACGATTTATCCCAAAAATCGGCGCGTGGATTCGCGTGTCCTTGTGGATTCAAGGTTCAACCGCTCTCGTGGATTCGGAGCGAGGCACATTCGTGGATTCGAAGGGTGCTATTGGGTGAAGACCGTGGACTCGGTCGGACGTCGTGGATTCGACGTTGGACGCCGTGGATTCGGCGTTGGGCGCAGATCGTGGATTCGAGAAGCGTCGCGGAGCGAGCGGAGAAGATCCTCTAGGAGCGTATGGAAAAGGTTGAGTCGTAAGTGTGTACGGTAAATCACCTTGTACGTGTCTTAATTCTAGTGAATTTCTGCCGTGTTATCGGTCCCGTGGTTTTTTACTCCGGTGATGGAATTTTCCACGTAAAAATCTTGCGAGTTATTTTTTATTTCCGCATTGGGTTTTTATCGCAACGATTTTTGAGTGTTTATACGTTTACACCTATTCACCCCCCTCTAGGTGTTTTTTCCCCTATTTAGATCCTTATTACATATAACCCAACATCGTGTACACGGGAAATTTCGTGTGCACGGCGGATCTGTAGACGGGCCCGGATTCTGGTTTACACCCGGGGAGTGACAGATTTGGTTGGTACCAGAGCTTAGGGATAGGTCAGTTGGGACTTAGAAAACCCTAGGCTTTTGGCAGACTCTAGGATGATAGGGCGTGAGTGACGCAATATTTTGCGAAAGTCGACGATTTATTTTGTGGACTCTTCCAGTGAGTGAAGAGGGATCGACATATCCTATTTCTGGTGGACAATTATGTTGGCTGCAGACAACATAAAGTTACAGAAATAGGGGGATGCCTTTGACTTTCGCTAGATTGGGTCGAGGGTGGTTTTGTTACTAATGCGTGGTTTCTTGTGGCAGGATTCCTCCCCGACGGCAGATCCCTACCCGGGGTACCCCTGTACTCCCGGAGGAGCCGGAGCAGTCTATGCCTTCTGAGCTTGGTGAGTTGAGGGCCTTGGTGGCCTAACTGGCTGAGAGCCATCACCGGCAGGAGCAGAGGATCGACCAGTTGCTTGCCCAGAGAGAGGCACCGCCCCCGACTATGTTTGAGGCCCCGGCACCACCAGTTGTACCACTTGTACCGACGACGCCATCGTCGAGTAACGGGGCACAGGGAGCGATCCAGCCGTTGACCCCAGCGGAGGAGCAGGAGATTGCTGACAAGCTCGCCAAGTTTTGTCAGCACGGACCGCCCAGATTCTCGGGGCGGGATACACTGTCGTGGGAGATTGGGGCTTGGTTGGCAGCGATGGAGAAGCTGTTCAGGGATTTCTTCATTGACTCGAGGTACCGGGTTCATATGGCGGTACATTGCCTGGACGGAGATGCAGATGCCTGGTGGCACGGGTGGAGCCACTGGAGTTTCAGATTACCCGACAGCTACCCTAGTCTGAGTTCCGACGGATGATCTTGGACACCTACTTTTCTACGAGTGTAAAGCGGAAGCTAGAGGATGATCTGAAGAACCTGCAGTAGGGCGACCGGTCAGTACAGGCCTACTTTCAAGAATTTATGTAGATGCTTAACTACGCGCCATTTGTCGCTCGGGATGGACCCCATCAGGTGGAGTTATTTGAGGCAGGTCTCCGCACTGAGATTTATACCTTGGTGCATGCTCAGCGGCTTCAGACTTTCGAGGAGGCCGCGGAGCATGCCCAGTGGGTAGAGAGAGGAGACCACGTAGTCGCCAGGCGAGGCGGTATGGTCGCACAGAGCTTCGACAGGAAGCGACCAGCACCAGATGACGGGGGACAGGCCAGTTCATGGAGACCACCACGACCGCCGCGGCCTAAGTTTTTCGGTCGTGGGCGTTCGGAGCGGCGAGGGCCTGGTGGATCCCAGAGGCCACCGCATCAGCAGCAGCAGAGGTCCCAATCAAGGCAGCTGTAGTAGCCGCTGGTTTAAAATGTTTTTGGGTCTACTTTTGGTTTCATTTATTTCGCAATTCATTTCGGGGGCTGGAGGGTGATCGAATAATTCCTAGTTTTCGGACAGACCGTCGGGGCTCGCGGGTATTTTTAGTTAATAAAGCTCGCGAAACGGAGAACGGCGGCGCAATCGGTTTTGAATTCCGACGCCGGAATCTTCCGGAATAAATTCCGGAAGGTGGCTAGCGGTTCAGGTGGTCAACGCGGTTTTTTAGGCAGACCGGACCCTGGTTCGCACCCAACTTGTTACCCGCTTTTGACTTGAATTGGGTTCATTCCCATTCCCCAACTTAACCGCTCCCGCCAACTTAACCGCTCCCGCCATCTTAACCGCTCCCGCCTTTTCCCGGTCGTACAACTTCCCACAACCCCACAACTCCCCACAACCCCCCCCAACTTCCCACAACCCCCCAACTTCCCACCACTCTCCCCAACTTCCCACCACTCCCCACAAATCCCCACAACTCCCCTGCGTACGAAACCCCAAGGGCAACGAGAACCCACTTCCACAACCTTTCAGTTTCCCAACCAAATCTTACTGTTTCCCAACCGGTCGAGTGGAGAAGCAAGGCGGAGCGGGTGAGGAGAGGGAAGATCGCCGGCATACCCTTCACGCAAGAACAGGACGATCATCCCCTAGATCAACCCTAGCCGACGAAACCAAGGTGAGCATAGGTTAGGGTTCTTGATTTGGGCTTTTCTTGGTTCTCTTAGGAAAAAGGGAGGAGGGGAGTCGGCACCATCACCGGAGCCACGCATGCGGGCGGCGCCGCATGAGGGCGGCGCCGCGTGCAGCCGCATGCGGGCGGCGCCGCATGCGGGTGGCGCCGCATGCGGGCGGCACCGCATGCGGGTGGCGCCGCATGCGGGCGGCGCCGCATGCCCCCGCATGCGGGCAACGCCGCATGCGGGCGGCGCCGCATGCGGGCGGCACCGCATGCGGATGCGGGCGGCACCGCATGCGGATGCGGGCGCCGCCGCACGCGGGCGGCTCCGCATGCGGGTGCGGGCGGCACCGCATGCGGGCGCCGCCGCACGCGGGCGGCTCCGCATGCGGGTGCGGGCGGCACCGCATGCGGGCGGCGCCGCGTGCGGGCGGCACCGCATGCGGGTGGCGCCGCATGCCCCCGCATGCGGACAGCACCGCACGCGGGCGGCACCGCATGCGGGCAGCGCCGCATGTGGGCAGCGCCGCGCGCACCCAAAAGTGGGAAGCGCCGCATGTGGGTGACGCCGCGTGCGGACGGCGCCGCACGCAGGTAGTACGCCGCCCAGCCGCGCGGGGCCGGGCGCGTACGTGTACGAATTGTGCGCAAGGTGGGGGGGGGGGCGCCGGGTGTTCTAGTCTTTAATCTTACAGAGTCTTAAATTTCTGACTCCTGTATGACAGGTTCTTGTAGGTCCGGGCGGGCACCCGAGACGCGGGAGAACCTAGCATCGGTCAGGAGCGCGACAACGAAAATGTGGGTTTACGGTCGAGGCTGAGTATAGTGTTAGTATTCCGAAAGGGATTTTTTATTGTTAATCGGTACTAACGCTGACGGTTTCTATGATGTACTATATTACCCCGTGTCTTGGTTACTTATGCTCGAGTTGCGACACGCGCACCCGCGGTCTGGCCACCGCAAAGGGTGCTCTTTTCCGGAAAGGCGGTCTTCGACCCGTGTTACCCACGAGGGGATGTAGTGGGGCCCCCGTAGGTGTGGGGTTTGAGGCACCAAGGTGTGAGCGGTGCGACCTGTCGGGATTGGTGCCCGACGAGGTCAGGTGTGCGACCCGCCGGGATTGGTGCCCGACGAGGTCAGGTGTGCGACCCGCCGGGATTGGTGCCCGACGAGGTCAGGTGTTACAGGTGTTACCGGGGTTACAGGTGTCACAGGTGGTACAGGTGGTTGCGAGTTACCGTTACGAGTAGAGTGGTTGCTCCGGCTAGTCTTACTTTTGTGGCTTGGTATTACTTTACTGCTTTAGTATTGTTATTATGATAGTGTCGCTGACTACCCACTCTGTGACAGGTACCTCCAGGGGGTAGAGGTAGGCGACGGTGAGGCCGAGGTGGGAGCAGTCGGGCTGTGGGAGCCCTAGTATGCTGTTTTCTTTACTTTCTCTGCATTTCATTTGGTATTGTAGGTTACTGTGTGGTTCTTGATACCCTTGTGGGGTAGTGTGGATGTTGATTACTTTCGTTCTGGTTATGCACTACTGTTTCCTTTATTGTTCCCGTTTGGCCGTTTTCTAAACAAACCAACTAGAAAACAAAAGAAAAAGGACTTCGAAAACTGTTTTCAAAAGTCTAGGGTCGGGTGGGCCCGTTTTCCAAACCTTGTGGATTTATGCCGTTTTCCAATCGGTTTTCATAACCTAAGGCCGTGTGGGCCTGTTTTCAAAACGGTGAGTTTATACGTTCAACTTGACTGGCCACGGGTATTGTTTCGTCTTTATGCACCGTACTACTTCGAACTGTTGTGATTAAATGGAAAATGATTGCTTGTGTTCGACTATTGTAATAGCCGCGACGCCGTGCATATACAGAGGAGACTCTGCCCGATTTTCGAGTAAATCTGTATATGTGGCGGGTCTGGGCACACGCCGGGAAAGGAGGTTTTTAAACAAAAAAATTGTACGCACCTTACGCTTACTTTGGTGTATCGTTTCCGCTAAAATAAAACCCCCGGGGCGTGACAGCAGCAGAGATCACAGCGACAGTCTCAACGGCGGCAGCAGCAGCAGCAGTCGAGGCAGCCCCAGCCTACTGACAGGTGTATTTTCTGGAGGGGTCAACATCCGTCAGACACTTGTGACTTGAGGATTGGTCGCTATTATCGGTGTGGACAGTCTGGCCACATCCGAGCTACGTGCCCTCTTGCGACATCAGCGGCTCATTTTTCGGCATTGGCTCCTTTTGCACCTCAGCAGCGGCCCTATGCTCCAGCGAGCAGGGCGCCTTCCACCCACCCTACGGATTATCGGCCTCCAGCTCAGAGTGGACGGATATATACCGTGTGGGTTATGATAATATGGATCTGAATAGGGGAAAAACCACCTAAAGGGGAGGTGAATAGGTGAAAATAATAAACACACCAAATCTTTGCGTAAAAAATAACCCAATGCGGAAAATAAATAATGTGATGATCCGGACGCCCGCAGGAACTGTGCAACATTAAACAGTGACTGTAGGGAGCTTATTCGGTGAAACAGAGCTTGTAGAATCGAAATTGGACATTTAAAATAGACTCGGCACGAAAATCGGAGCAAATGGGATTTTCCGAGGACTTTCGGCAAAATTTAGGATGAGAATTTGGTGAAATGGACAGCGGATTTGGACTCAGCGCGCGAAAACGATCGAAATGGTATATTTACTTTATTTTTTGGCACTTGGGTACTGTTCATGCCGGAACAGTAACTCCGGCCGCCGGAATTACTGTTCCGGCGAGCGGGGAGCGGCGGCGGGCGGCGGCGCATGGCGGCGGGCAGCGGCGCAGCGGCGGCACAGCGGCGGAGTGCGGAGGCGCGCAGCGCGGGTAGGCGCGGACAGGGGGCGCTGGTGCGCGGTCCACGGCATGGCGTGCACCGGGTGCACCGAAGACTCCCGTTGACACGTGGCGCTTCGCCATTGGTTGGCCGGCTTCTAGAAGCATGTGGGAAGGTGACACATGGCAGCACCCGGTTGGCCGACATCTTCCGGAAGACCCGGCGAGGGGACCGGGCCTGTGCACCACGTGGACACGTGGCGGCTTCTGAGTGGCCCTTGCACAGGCTGTTTCCTGTTTTGTGGACGCGTGGCGCGTTTTGGTTGGCTCTTTTCGCTGTTTCCTGTTCTGCCCGGATCTCGTGTGGGAGATTCCCAGGCCCATTATAAATAGGAATCCCCCTCCCTCTCATTTCCCCACCTCGATTTTTGTGCCTTAGAGAGAGAATCAGAGGTTGGGCCCTTTAGGAAAATTATTCCTCTCTCTCTCCTCTCTCTCTCCTCCAGATTTTAGAATTTTTGAAGATACCGATAGTGAGTTAGCTGCGACGCGGCGCACTGCGACGGTTTTCTTTGTCGGCCCATTTCCCGTCGCAGTTCAGTCAAAAATTCCCTGTGTGCTAACCAGGAGGAATTTTTGGACGATTTTCACGGCAGCGCGTTCCTAAGAGGTAAGGTTTTGATTTTCGTGTTGATCACTTTGCTCCATTTCGTACTTTTGGCACGATTCCAGAGGTCTCTTTGACCCCCTTTTTGCTGTGGAAATTTCGGGACAACATCGACTTCTCCGATTTTTATCTTGGCGTAGGAGCATCAGATCGAGACGTTTAAAGAGTCGATTTTGATCTACTCTTCGCGAGAAACGCAACCATAATTTTTCTGGATTTTTCTGAGCACTATACAGAGGTGAAAAACTCCTCTCTTTTCGTGCTATTTGAAAAACAGCAAAAGCTGTATTTTTATGAATAATATAGTTACACCCTGTGCAATGTGTGTTGCTGTAGGGCACCGTTTTCGGCAGACAGCAGTTCTAGGGGACTGTGGACAGCCAGGAGACTATCTGGGTGTGATTTGAGCTGTTCGAGGTGGGCGGTTGTTGCTTACCTCATTTTTGACAAGCTCACTGGGATTACTGGAACTCCCCTAAAATTTAATATGACAATTGATGAGAACCACTGGGACAAACTAATATGATAATTGATAAGAACTAACAGGACAAACTAACAGGACAAACTAACAGGACAATTGATGAGAACTATTGGGACGAATTAATATGACAATTGACGAAAACCGCTGGGACGAACTCTCCTAAAATTTAACCCCACAGATTATATGATGACTTATATTGGGACACTGTGATTGGGACAAAGGCTATAATCTCGCATGCAATAACTTTTATAACAATCAATCTTTTTAAAATAAATATTTGACACTTTTCTACAGCTTTTAAATAATGGCATGCTTTCTTGCTCATCTAGTTAGCCACTATTTATTGCTACACTATCATCTTGGGATTTGTACATGTTTCATTGTTGTCCTGTGCATCCAGAGGCTTGTTGCTCAAGTGTGAGCAGGGGTTTGGGATAGTGTAGTCGAGATTGCATTAGATTGTGGATTTGTGGGGTATTGCGATAACCGCGGACAGTAGGCGGTCGACCAGATGTTTATCCTTGCATCAGATTGGGGTTGAGTCTGGTTTATTGCATCAGCTGGGGATTGGGTTTCTGTAGTGGATGGAGTTTCCCACTTTGATCATAGTTATGATCCAGTCCTGCTATATTGAGATATGTGCTACAGAGATACTTGAGATACTGATGACAGAGATGCTTTACTCGTGTGGGTCGCTCCCCTCGAGTGCCACTCCGGAGGTGGGTTTTTTCAGACCCAGCCGTGTGTGCCGGTCTGATACTTATGTTGGGATGCGAGCCGTGCGAGCCGATCCCGCGGTTTCGAGCCGTGTGTGCAGATTCCGCTGAGCAGGCAGTACCAGTTGTTACTGATGTCTAGATTGGATTTATTTGGACAGATACCATTTCTGATGCATGCATACAGTTTTGAAAGCATAGTAGTGGTAGTTTTCCTGTTTCAGCATCTTATGTATTTTACCACTTCTCCCTTTTGCCTCTAGTAGTCCTAGTGGGTGCGTCAGAGTTGAGGTTTTACCCACTAGGGGAGGCTGCTGGTTTATCTGGTAGTTCTCATCCCCCATTGTTATTTTCTGTTTCTTTCTTCTCCTTTATTTTGCAGAGTCATCTGCAGGAGCTGCTTGGCCTTCGGCAGCGGATCGAGGTAAGGGGATCGCCGAATAGATATATCTCCTGTGAGATTGAGAGCTGTAAATAGACGTTGTACCCTTCACTCAGACTGTGGTATTCTCCTTTTATTTGGGTCTGGCTTCTGCCAGCAGGTTGTACTATTTGGTGAGCTGAGAGATTATTGTACTTATTACTGCTTTATTTGTAGTTCCAGTCTGAGATACTATGTGGTTCTTCTACTTCAGCTCTGTATTATGCTCTTTTATTGTTCATATTATATCGGAGCAGGTTACCAGCGCTTCGTGTACTCGGGAAATCCCGTGTGCACGGCGGATCTGTTGGCGAGCCCGGGTTCCGAGGCGTGACAGATTAAGTTGGTATCAGAGTTTAGGGATAGATCAGTTGGGACTTAGAAAACCCTAGGCTTTTCGCAGACCCTAGGATGATAGGGCATGAGAGACGTGATATTTGCGGAAATCGTTGATTTATTGTTTGGCTCTTCCAGTGAGAGAAGAGGAATCGACATGCCCAATTTCTGGTGAACCGTTATGTTGGCTGCAGACAACATAAAGTCACAGAAATATGGGGATGTCTTTGACTTTCGCTAGATTGGGTCGTGTGGGGATATGATACTGAGTGTGGTTTCTTGTGGTAGGATGCCTCCGCGACGTAGGATGTTGACGCGTTCTCAGCCTGATTCTCCTGAGCCCGACCAGGAGGAGTCCGGGCAGGGCCAGCAGAGTGATGTGCCAGAGCTACAAGCTCAGATGGCCCAGATGTCCGAGGCTGTTCGGCGTCAGGAGGAGGCTATGGGTCGGCTGACGCAAATGTTAGAATAGAGGGCGCAGCCTGTTATAGCACCCCCGGAGAATTCTCCCGTACCTTCTTCCCCTGCTGTGAATCCCCCAGCTGTACCGGTGACCCCGGCATCCCCTGTTGCTCGGGGTACTGGTGGACAGCCGACTGGGCTGACAGGATCTCTGACCCCGGCAGAACAGCGGGGAGTGGTGGACCTGTTGATGAGGTTCCGCCAGTTTGACCCACCCCATTTTTCGGGGCAAAATACAGAGCCGTGGGAGGCAGAGTCGTGGATCACGGCGATGGAGCGACGTTTTGAGACGTTGTTTATCGAGGAGTGATATCGGGTGGTATTAGCGACGAACTTTTTGGAGCACAACGCCGAGGCTTGCTGGCGGCGTGTTCGACCGGCTGGTCCGCCTGGGGCTCAGCTCCTGACCTGGGCGGAGTTCCGCAGTCTCATTCTCGGGGCTTTCTTCCCGGAAAGCGTCCGACAGAGATTGGAGGAGCAGATGAGAAATCTTCGCCAGGGGAATCGGCCCCTACACGAATACATTGCCAATTTCAATCAGTTGTTGGCATGTGTGCCGAACGTGGCCAGGGATGAGGCGCACCGGATTTACATGTTCGAGCGAGGGTTGCGCCGGGACCTTTTTCAACTTGTTCGCTCGCGAAGGTTGCAGACCTTGGAGGCCTCAATGGAGCAGGCACTCTACGTTGAGTGCGGGGAGGTAGTGATGGAGGAGGTAGCTCCAGCTCCCGTTGTAGAGTCCTGGCGTCCCCTTGCCCGGGTAGGCCTCCCTTTTATTTCTGACGGGACTGTTAGGAAAACTTTTAACTGCGTTTTCTGCAATGGGCTGGCCTGGACCGCGAGTATTTTTCTGCGATTGAGCTCGAAAAACGGAGGACGGCAAAGCGAACGGATTCGGTTTCCGATTTACGGATCTCCCGGAATGGGGGTCAAAGCGTTTGCTTTGAGTGGTGCATCGAAACCCGCGCTAAGTGGCTGGCACGCTTTTCGAGGCGATCGGCGGGATCCTGCTGTGATCGGACCTTTCATCTTTTTATGTCAGTGGATTATTTTATTTATTTGGTGGTACCTCGACCTTACGGTTTCCGTCTTGGGTCCTAATTGAATTGTTTTTCAGTCGATTATGGAGGGGTTGAAATTCGAGAATTTTTGGGCAGACCGACGGGACGCGCGGGTATTTTTAGATGCTAGAGCTCGCGAAACGGTGAACGGTGGCGCGATCGGATTTGAATTCCGACCCCGGGATCTCCCAGAAACAATTTTTGAAGTTTGCTCTGCTTGGGTGCATCGGAATGCGTGCCGGCGATCGGCACGTTTTCCGAGGCGATCTAGACCTCTCGTTCAATTTCAAAAGGCTAAGGTTGTTGACCTGGGTTTAATTTTAAAGTCTCTTCGTATAAGTTAAACCGATCGGGGTGAGGGGGGAAACCCTAGAAACCCTTTTTTTTTTCCCCTTTTTCTAAGAAACGGCGGAGGAACCGAGACTGAGAATCGGGCAGAGAAAGGAAAAATCGTCCATCCTCTGCGGGATTGATCGGGCGTGGAGGGGACGATCTTCTTCCTTCATCCTCCTCCGGCGGAATCAAGGTGAGCGGTTGGAGTTTCCCTTTTTGTCCTTTTTGCAATTTCTGTGGGGTCGAGGGGTGGTGGTCGTTCGGGTGTCGACGCCGGGTGGGTTGTGTGGGTAACGGGAAGCCGCCGCCGCCGTTGTTAAACGGGAGGCCGCCGCCGCCGTTATCATGCCCACGGGGTCGTTGCCGCAGTCGCGGTGTTCGCGTGGTCGTCACCGGAGCCGCGGGGAGACAAAACGGGAGGTTACTGTTCACCCGTACGGACCACACCCCGCGCGGTCCACCGGAGCGGCGTGCACCCGGTGCACGTCTCGCAGCCCGAAGGCGCGGAACCGGGCGCACGGTCGCGTGCGCCAGCCCGGCCCGCGCATCGCGGTGCACGCCTCCAGCGTGCACCCGGTGCGCGTCGCCGCGGCCCGTGGGGGTGAGCCCGGTGCGCGCCCTGCGCGTGCACCGGCCCGGCCCGCTTACCGCGGTGCACGCCTCCAGCGTGCACCCGGTGCATGCCGCAGCGCCCGTGGGGGTGAGCCCGGTGCACGCCCTGCGCGTGCACCAGCCCGGCCCAAGCTGCCTGGTGCACGCGCCCGGGTGAGCCCGGTCTGCGCCGCGCACCCTCTGCACTGTGGACCCGGTCCACGCCTCTGCCCGTGCACCAGCCCCCAGCCCGGAAGCCCGGTAACTCCGTTTCGGCCCGTTTTTGGCCCGTTTCGCCCAGTTGTTCAGTGTTTTTGACCACGACGAGGTTTTTAACATCATTACTTACTGTAGCTTTTTCGGGCATAGGGTGGAGTGTTTTAGCGGGAGTTCCGTACACCTTCTTCTTCGCGTTTCAGGTGGGTACACCCTTAGAAACCCTTTGTGTACAATCTCGTTTCAGTTATGGTTATCATATTGTGAGTACTTGTCCTGAGGGTTAGGGTCGGGCTTTGAAAACTGGAAATATATTTAAAAGTGTGGGTTTTTATTCTTAAGTCTTAGCATTTAGTTCTATCATGTTGGACGGGGTCAACCTTATGTGTACTTGGGTTAAACATGGTAGGGAGGCATCAATTATTCGTTTATGGCTTTACGGTTCTTATGATTAGATGTACATATTGTTTCATATGGTTCTCATGCATGGATAGGTGTATGCTGTGAATATATATTGTTTCATATGTTTCTCATGCACGGATATGTACATATTATTTCATACGGTTCTCATACATAGATATGTATATATTGTCTCACATGGTTCGCTTACATGCTCATATATATATTGTTCACGGTTACTATGCTCGGCTGCAACACGCGCACCCGCGGTTTGGCCACCGCGAAGGGTGCGCTTTTCCGGAAAAGTGGTCTATGACCCGTGTATACCCACAGGACGGCGTGGGGCCTCTTTAGTTGTGGGGCTTGGATGCGCCAAGGTGTGAGCGGTGCGACCCGTCGGTTTAGTTGTCCGACGTGGGAGCGGTGCGACCCGTCGGTTTAGTTGTCCGACGTGGGAGCGGTGCGACCCGTCGGTTTAGTTGTCCGACTTGGGCGCGGTGCGATCCGTCGGTTTAGTTGTCCGACGGGATCGGGTATTGCAGGTTTACAAGTGTTTGATTTTACTTTTCCCTTGCGAGGGTGGTTGCTCCGGATAGACTACGGTTGGACGTTTTCTTTACCTGCTTTACTTTTATCACTTTTGTTTAGTCGCTGACTTCCCACTTTGCGACAGGGTCCTACAGGGGGGAGAGTTAGGCGACGGTGAGGCCGCGGCTAGAGATTTTGGGTCCCAGGAGACTGGAACAGTACTTTACCTCTTACTGTCGCATTCCATTTATTATTTGTAGACTGTGGATGGTTCTCGATACCCTCGTGGGGTCGGTGTGGATGTCGGTACGGTGACAATTGAATTGTTTAGTTTTCTTTACATCTCTGTGGGCCGCTTTGGAAAATAAAATAGCAAATAAAAGAACAGATTGCGAAAACTACTATTTCAAAACTCGGGTGCCGTGTGGGCACCGTTTTCAAAACCTTGTGGATTTATGGTTTGCGAAAATGGATTTCAAAACCTAAGTGTCGTGTGGGCACTATTTTTCAAACCCCTGAGTTTATGTTGCTTTCGAAAAAGGGTTTTCAAAATATGGGTGCCGGGTGGGCGCCGTTTCAACAATTGTGGGTTTTATCCTTTCAAACTAATCGGCCATGAGTTTATTCTGCACATTGTGAATGGTTATACGTATGGATTGTTGTGATTGAATGTTTACTCGTTATTGAACATTGTACAAACCGCGACGCCGTGCATATACAGGGGAGACTCTGTCCGTTTGTAGAGTGATCCTGTATATGCGGCGGATCTGGGCACGCGCCGGGGAAGAAGGTTTTCAAAAAAAAAAAATAAATACATACCTTTTGTAATCCGTTTCCGCTAAATTAATCCCCCGGGGCGTGACACCCGTGGTGATCTCGGGGGCGAAGCGACCGGCATCGGAGGTTGGGGGACAAGCTAGTTCGTGGAGGCCGCCACAACCGTCTCTGCCACAGTCTTCCGGCCAAGGACGGTCTGAGCGGCGAGGGCCTGGTGGACCCCAGAGGCCCCAGCGGCGGCAGCAGCAACAGCAGAGATCCCAGCCGTCGCAGCGTGGGTCGCAACGACAGCCTCAGCGACAATGGCAGTCTCAACAGCAACAGCAATCACGACAGCCACGGGCTCCCGGCAATTGTATTTTCTGTGGAGGTCAGCATTTTTCCAACACCTGCGACCAGCGGTGGGGTCGCTGCTATAGATGTGGACAGCCCGGGCACATTCAAGCTTCGTGCCCCTTTTCGGCCCCCGCCACCCTTTCTTCAGCATCTGCTCCATCTTCATCTCAACAGCGGTCGACGGCTCAGCGGCCATATGCTCCAGCAAGCAGGCCATCTTCTTCCCATCCCACGGAGTATCGCCCTCCAGCTCAAAGTGGGCGGGTGTATGCGGCGCAGGTAGAGGACTCTTCAGCCGCAGATTATGTGGTGGCAGGTATCACCTTACTTTCTGACATTAGGACTCGTACTTTATTTGATACGGGAGCATCACATTCTTTTATTAGTAAATCATTTGCATCATTACATGGGTTAGAGGCAGGACTTTTGCCACGTCCACGAAAGGTTCAGATTCCCGATCACACCTTGCACGTGGAGGAGTGTTGTTGGTCCTGCCCGATGCAAATCGAGTCCTGGATTATGCCAGCAGACCTGTTGGTCCTGAGACAATTGAAGGACTTCGATGTGGTCCTCGGGATGGACTGGCTGGCTCGGTATTTTGCGATTATTGACTGTGCCGCAAGGACCGTCACTTTTAGAGAGCCAGGCCAGGAGATGTTGGTATATCGGGGATGTCAGAGTGCTTTCTTTGCCTCTATGGTTTCGACTTCCCGAGCAAAGCAGATGATCCGTCGAGGATGTGTAGCCTTTTTGGCTAGTGTTGTTGAGGGGCCTACGGCGGCGCCGGGACTCGGGGATATGCCTATTGCCCGCGAGTTCCCAGATGTTTTTCCCCCTGAGCTTACTAGCATGCCGCCAGATAGGGAAATTGAGTTTGTGATTGACGTAGTCCCAGGAACTGCGCCAATCTCTAAGGCTCCTTACCGGATGGCACCGGCTGAGTTGCGAGAGCTTAAGGCGCAACTTCAGGATTTAATGGATAAGGGTTTTATTAGGCCGAGTGTATCGCCTTGGGGAGCGCCGGTGCTATTCGTGAAAAAGAAGGATGGGTCACTTCGATTGTGTGTGGACTATAGGGAATTAAATAAAGTGACCATCAAGAACAAGTACCCTTTGCCGCGCATCGATGATCTTTTTGATCAGCTGCAAGGGTCTTGTGTCTTCTCTAAGATAGATTTGCAGTCCGGTTACCACCAGTTGAAGGTGAAGGCCGAGGATATTCCGAAGACGGCATTCAGATCACGGTACGGGCATTATGAATTCACAGTTATGCCTTTTGGGCTAACTAATGCCCCTGCCGCGTTCATGGATTTAATGAACCGGATCTTCCGACCGTACTTAGATCGATTCGTGGTAGTGTTCATTGATGATATCTTGGTCTACTCCCAAAGTGATGTGGAGCATGAGGAGCACTTGAGGATTGTGCTGCAACTTCTACGAGAGAAGAAGTTGTTTGCCAAGCTGGCAAAGTGCGAATTTTGGCTTCGGGAGGTAGTCTTCTTGGGCCATGTGATTTCCGCTGCAGGTGTGGCGGTGGACCCAGCGAAGATTGAGGCAGTCCGTGATTGGCCCCGACCGACGACGGTTTCTGAGGTACGTAGCTTTATGGGTTTAGCTGGGTATTACCGTCGGTTTGTGGAAGGCTTTGCGAAGCTCTCCACACCCCTCACTCGCTTGACGCGTAAGGGAGTGAAGTTTATCTGGAGTGAGGACTGTCAAAAGAGCTTTGAGGAGCTGAAGAATAGACTGATGACCGCTCCTATCCTTTCCCTTCCTGTTATGGGAAAAGGATATGTGATCTACAACGATGCATCACACAGTGGACTCGGATGTGTGTTGATGCAGGAAGGGAGGGTAATTGCATATGCATCAAGACAACTCAAAGAATATGAGAAAAATTACCCTACCCATGACTTGGAGCTTGCTGCTGTAGTATTTGCACTGAAGCTTTGGCATCATTATCTATATGGGGAGCATTGTGAAATCTACACCGACCACAAGAGCCTAAAATACCTGTTCACGCAGAAGGAGTTGAATTTGAGGCAACGTAGGTGGTTAGAGCTATTAAAGGATTATGATGTAGATATTCTCTACCACCCAGGTAAGGCTAATGTGGTCGCTGACGCCTTGAGTAGAAGGGCGGTGCAAGGGTTGTCTATGTTGATCACAGACCAAGCACCGCTATTAGAGGAGATGAGACGACTCGAGATAGAGGTTGTGTCCCCTGGGGTCACTGCTAGACTGACATCTTTAGTCTTGCAGCCCACTCTGCTGGACAGGATCAGGGAGAAACAGAGTGAGGACCCCCACTTGACCAGGATTAGAGATCAGATTCCGAGTAATCAGTCTGGGGACTTTATGGTGGATGCCTCGGGAGTACTGAGGTACAGGAACCGAGCATGTGTGCCAATAGATGTGGAGATTAGAGAATAGATATTGCGAGAGGCCCATTATACACCTTATACCCTCCATCCTGGTGGGACTAACATGTATAAGGACCTCAAGGCACACTTCTGGTGGAAAGGCATGAAAAGGGATATTGGGAGATTTGTGGCCCAATGTTTAACTTGTCAGCAGGTGAAAGCTGAGCATCGAGTGCCAGCTGGCAAGTTACAGAGTCTCCCAATTCCCGAGTGGAAATGGGACCACATTACGATGGACTTTGTGGTCGGACTACCGAAGGCACAAGGAGGAGCCGATGCGATCTAGGTAGTTGTAGATCGACTTACCAAGTCAGCGCATTTCTTGCCTATGCAGACTACTTGGTCACTCGAGCGACTAGCCCAGCTTTATCTAGACGAGATAGTTAGATTACATGGAGTACCAGCCTCCATTGTATCAGATAGAGACCCGAGGTTTGTTTCGCGTTTCTGGATGAGTTTGCAGACAGCCTTGGGGACTCAGCTCAGATTCAGTACGGCTTTTCATCCGCAGACTGATGGGCAGTCAGAGCGGACTATACAAATCCTGGAGGACATGCTGAGGGCTTGTGTCTTGGATTTCGGCGGAGGGTGGATTCGACACTTATCCTTGGCTTAGTTCGCGTACAACAATAGCTTTCAAGCGAGCATTCAGATGGCTCCGTTTGAAGCGTTGTATGGACGCAAGTGTCGATCACCGCTTTATTGGAGTGACGTGGGCGAAAGGCGGACCTTGGGACCAGATGTCTTGATAGAAGCAGAAGAGAAGGTCCGAGTGATTCGACGGCATCTTCAAACCGCCCAAAGCCGACAGAGGAGTTATGCCGATGTTCGGCGACGAGACTTAGAATTTCAAGTTGGAGATCATGTATTCCTGAAAGTCTCGCCGTCCAAAGGAATCAGGAGATTCGGCATTCGTGGAAAGCTTAGCCCCCGATACATTGGACCCTTTGAGGTATTGGAGCGTATCGGGCCAGTTGCCTACCGACTTGCACTTCCTCCGAGGCTTGCTGGTGTCCATGATGTATTTCATGTCTCTACCTTGAGGAAGTATGTCTTCGACCCATCGCACGTCATCGACTTCACACCGCTTGAGATTAGCGAAGATTTGAGGTATGAGGAGCGCCCACTGCGAATTCTGGACCAAGAGGTGAGAGAATTGCGCAATCGGGCCATTCCCTATGTGAAAATCCAATGGGGCAATCATGACAAGCGCGAGGCTACATAGGAGCTCGAGTCAGAGATGAGGGATGCTCACCCCTACTTATTCGAGACATCGGACTGAGGATTATTGTTCAGTCTCGTTTCGAGGACGAAACTCTTTTTAGTGGGGGAGGATGTGATGATCTGGACTCCCGCAGGAACTGTGCAACATTAAACAGTGACCGTAGGGAGCTTATTCGGTGAAACAGAGCTTGTAGAATCGAAATTGGATATTTAAAATAGACTCGGCACGAAAATCGGAGCAAATAGGATTTTTCGAGGACTTTCGGCAAAATTTAGGATGAGAATTTGGCGAAATGGACAGCGGATTTGGACTCAACGCGCGAAAACGATCGAAATGGTATATTTACTTTATTTTTTGGCACTTGGGTACTGTTCATGCCGGAATAGTAACTCCGGCCGCCGGAATTACTGTTCCGGCGAGCGGTGAGCGGCGGCGGGCGGCGGCGCACGGCGGCGGGCAGCGGCGCAGCGGCGGCACAGCGGCGGAGTGCGGAGGCGCGCAGCGCGGGCAGGCGCGGGCAGGCGCGGGCAGGGGGCGCTGGTGCGCGGTCCACGGAATGGCGTGCACCGGGTGCACCGAAGACTCCCCTTGACAGGTGGCGCTTCGCCATTGGTTGGCCGGCTTCTAGAAGCATGTGGGAAGGTGACACGTGGCAGCACCCGGTTGGCCGACATCTTCCGGAAGACCCGGCGCGGGGACCGGGCCTGTGCACCACGTGGACACGTGGCGGCTTCTGAGTGGCCCTTGCACAGGCTGTTTCCTGTTTTGTGGACGCGTGGCGCGTTTTGGTTGGCTCTTTTCGCTGTTTCCTGTTCTGCCCGGATCTCGTGTGGGAGATTCCCAGGCCCATTATAAATAGGAATCCCCCTCCCTCTCATTTCCCCACCTCGATTTCTGTGGCGTAGAGAGAGAATCAGCAGTTGGGCCCTTTAGGAAAATTATTCCTCTCTCTCTCCTCTCTCTCTCCTCCAGATTTTAGAATTTTTGAAGATACCGATAGTGAGTTAGCTGCGACGCGGCGCACTGCGACGGTTTTCTTTTTCGGCCCATTTCCCGTCGCAGTTCAGTCGAAAATTCCCTGTGTGCTAACCAGGAGGAATTTTGGGACGATTTTCATGGCAGCGCGTTCCTAAGAGGTAAGGCTTTGATTTTCATGTTGATTACTTTGCTCCATTTCATACTTTTGGCACGATTCCCGAGGTCTCTTTGACCCCCTTTTTGCTGTGGAAATTTCTGGACAGCATCGACTTCTCCGATTTTTATCTTGCCGTAGGAGCACCAGATCGAGACGTTTAGAGAGTCGATTTTGATCTACTCTTCGCGAGGAACGCAACCGTAATTTTTTTGGATTTTTCTGAGCACTATACAGAGGTGAAAAACTCCTCTCTTTTCGTGCTATTTGAAAAATAGCAAAAGCTGTATTTTTATGAATAATATAGTTACACCCTGTGCAATGTGTGTTGCTGTAGGGCACCGTTTTCGGCAGACAGCAGTTCTAGGGGACTGTGGACAGCCAGGAGACTATCTGGGTGTGATTTGAGCTGTTCGAGGTGGGCGGTTGTTGCTTACCTCATTTTTGACAAGCTCACTGGGATTACTGGAACTCCCCTAAAATTTAATATGACAATTGATGAGAACCACTCGGACAAACTAATATGATAATTGATAAGAACTAACAGGACAAACTAACAGGACAAACTAACAGGACAATTGATGAGAACTATTGGGACGAATTAATATGACAATTGACGAGAACCGCCGGGACGAACTCTCCTAAAATTTAACCCCACAGATTATATGATGACTTATATTGGGACACTGTGATTGGGACAAATGCTATAATCTCGCATGCAATAACTTTTATAACAATCAATCTTTTTAAAATAAATATTTGACACTTTTCTACAGCTTTTAAATAATGGCATGCTTTCTTGCTCATCTAGTTAGCCACTATTTATTGCTGCACTATCATCTTGGGATTTGTACATGTTTCATTGTTGTCCTGTGCATCCAGAGGCTTGTTGCTCAAGTGTGAGCAGGGGTTTGGGATAGTGTAGTCGAGATTGCATTAGATTGTGGATTTGTGGGGTATTGCGATAACCGCGGACAGTAGGCGGTCGACCAGATGTTTATCCTTGCATCAGATTGGGGTTGAGTCTGGTTTATTGCATCAGCTGGGGATTGGGTTTCTGTAGTGGATGGAGTTTCCCACTTTGATCATAGTTATGATCCAGTCCTGCTATATTGAGATATGTGCTACAGAGATACTTAAGATACTGATGACAGAGATGCTTTACTCGTGTGGGTCGCTCCCCTCGAGTGCCACTCCGGAGGTGGGCTTTTTCAGACCCAGCCGTGTGTGCCGGTCTGATACTTGTGTTGGGATGCGAGCCGTGCGAGCCGTGCGAGCCGATCCCGCGGTTTCGAGCCGTGTGTGCAGATTCCGCTGAGCAGGCAGTACCAGTTGTTACTGGTGTCTAGATTGGATTTATTTGGACAGATACCATTTCTGATGCATGCATACAGTTTTGAAAGCATAGTAGTGGTAGTTTTCCTGTTTCAGCATCTTATGTATTTTACCGCTTCTCCCTTTTGCCTCTAGTAGTCCTAGTGGGTGCGTCAGAGTTGAGGTTTTACCCACTAGGGGAGGCTGCTGGTTTATCTGGTAGTTCTCACCCCCCATTGTTATTTTCTGTTTCTTTCTTCTCCTTTATTTTGCAGAGTCATCTGCAGGAGCTGCTTGAACTTCGGCAGCGGATCGAGGTAAGGGGATCGCCGAATAGATAGATCTCCTGTGAGATTGAGAGCTGTAAATAGACATTGTACCCTTCACTCAGACTGTGGTATTCTCCTTTTATTTGGGTCTGGCTTCTGCCAGCAGGTTGTACTATTTGGTGAGCTAAGAGATTATTGTACTTATTACTGCTTTATTTGTAGTTCCAGTCTGAGATACTATGTGGTTCTTCTACTTCAGCTCTGTATTATGCTCTTTTATTGTTCATATTATATCGGAGCAGGTTACCAGCGCATCGTGTACTCGGGAAATTCCGTGTGCACGGCGGATCTGTTGGCGAGCCCGGGTTCCGGGGCGTGACAAATAAAGTACGCAAGATTTACGTGGAAAACTCCATCACAAGAGTAAAAAACTACGGGACCGATAACACGGCGAAATCCACTGAGATTAAACATGTACAAGGTGATTTACTATAATCCTATGACTCAACCTTTTCCATACGCTCCTAGTTGATCTTCTCCACTCGCTCCACACGCTCCTCGAATCCACGATTTGCGTGCAACTTCGAATCCATGAAGTCCAACGTCGAATCCATGACGTCCAATCGAATCTACGGTCTTCAGCAATGTAGCACGTCTCGATCACACGAGCGCGCCTCGCTCCGAATCCACGAGAGCGGTAGCACCTTGAATCCACAAGGCCACGCGAATCCTCGCGCCGATTCTTGGTAAAATCGTTGTTTTTGTTTGATGGTGATCCTCCGAATACTTAGATCAAAGATAGACAAGAAATACTATCTAAGTATTCTTCAATTTGATTCTACAGAAAATAGGAGTTTGGAAACCCTAGAATCAAATCGAACAATATAGATAAAGAAACATGAATTTAATCGTGTTTTCCTTTCTTCTCTATATTTGTAGAATTTTCTCTTTCTTAAAAGAAAATCTTTATCGAGAAATCAAAAATCACTTTTTACAATGAATAAAAAGTCTATTTATAGATTAGATACCCTTGGAAAGAGAAAAGAATCAAGAACTTTCAAAACAGATTTTTTCTCGCACGGCGGTCCGGGCTGGATTAATTCTGATCCGGACTATCGTCAATTTTCAGAAGATTTTGTGAAAAACACAGTTTGGGGTCTGGACTGAAACAGGGGAGGTCCGGACTGTTCATGCAATTTTTGCAGAATTTAAGGTTCGAGGTCCGGACTGAAACAGGGGTGGTCCGGACTGGAAAATTGCATGAACCAAACCATGTTCGGGGTCCAAACTCGACATGGCTACTCCGGATCCTAAACTTCCAAAAAGTCTAGTTTTTGATTTTTATACATCAAACCATATTTCAAGTGTTTCTAAACTACACAAATGTATTCAGATCATCAAAATTATTTAGTTAAACATACCTGATTATTCCGAATCCATTTTTCTTGAGATTAATGTATATGATCCACAATTCTTCATCTTCAATCTTCAAGACTCAAAACACTTCATGAAATACGCCAACACAAAATCCTTAACAATCTCCCCCTTTGGCGGTTTCGTGACAAAACAAAAATTCACACAAAAAAATTCAAAAAGTGTAATATCTCGACCTTTCCTGTTCTCTTGTATCTTCCTTGATAATAAATTAAGTGTTAGGGGAAGTAAACAATCAGGTCTTCTTGGATAGAACGTCGGTGGTTGCGGGTATTTTTCGGTGATAGAGAGCGAAAAACGGTGAACGGCGGTTCGATCGAATCCGAAATCCGACTTTCGGATCTTCCGGAATGGGGTTTTGAAGTTCACGGTACCCGTAGTGTGCGCCGGAATACGTGCTAAACATTTGGCACGCTTTTCGAGGAGATTGGGATTTATCTGTTAACATTTAAATATCCGGAGGTGGGGTTTTAATCGTACGCATAAAGAAAAAAACTATTTTTTCCCTTCAAGAAAAGAAAACCCTAGCCGGAGAGAAAAGAGGAAAAAAAAAAAGCGGAGATCCCGATCTTCTTCGATCAAAGTGCCGGAAGCCGGGAGGGTGAACCGATCGTCTTCTCCGATCGATCGAGGTAAGCGGTGTGTTATTTTCATACTTTCATCAGGCGTTTTCGGCTTTTAGGGTTTTCACTTTTTTCCGATTCATTTAGGTCTCGCCGTTATCGCCGCCCCGATGCCCTAGAGCACCGCCACCACCGCGATGCCCTAGAGCACCGTCGTCGCCGCGATGCCCTAGAGCGCCGCCGCCACCGCCGCCTCGTGACCGCCGCCGCACCTCATGCAGCGCTGTGCGGGGGTTGTGCCCGCGCGGTTGGGCCGCACGCGGTGCCGCGCGGGGCAGGCGCCCGCGCGGCTGGGCCGCATGTGGCACCGCGCGGGGCTGCTGCCCGTGCGGCTGGGCCGCATGCGGTGTCGCGCGGGGCAACGCCGGCGCGGCCGCGCCGCTAGCAGCGCCGCGTGGGGGTTGCGCCCGCGCGGGGCAGGTGCCCGCGCAGCGTTGCCGCATGCGGCGTCGCGCGGGGCAGGCGCCCGCGCGGCTGGGCCGCATGCGGCGCCGCGCGAGGCTGGTGCCCACGCGGCGGTGCTGCATACGGAGCCGCGCGGGGCAGGCGCCCGCGCGGCCGTACCGCGACCGGTGCTGCGTGGGGCGCGGTCGCGCCGTCCATCGCACGCCGCTACCGCCACCGCCGCTGAGTCTTTGTTGTGCTGTTGCATGTCCAGGACCCCGGTCTTTTTCTACAAGCAAATTTAAGTCTTACCTACTGTTCTTTTGGGAACTTTTTAGGTCCGGGAGCCGGTTGCTAGCGCGGGTTGGTTTCAGGTGTTCCGGGAGTTTCTTTCGACGCAACTCGAGGTGGGTACCTTTGTTGGTGTTTCAAAGTATGTTTTCAATTGTAACTTGTAAGAGTAAAGTAGATGTGCCGTTTGTTATCTCCTAACCCCTGTTTACCTGAGAATCCCTTTACTACTATCGGTTGTGACTGAACGTCGCGGTGCTCTATGTTACACACTGATTACGGTCGTTCTGCTCAAGGCTGCTTACACGTACACAGGCGGTTTGGCCACCGCATGGGTGTGCTTTTCCGGAAAGGTGGTCCGTTGACCCGTGTACCCCACAAAGGTGAAGATGTCGTGGTGGGGATGCCTCGCGGTTACTTACGGTGTTGCACAAGTACCGTGGAGGGGTTAAAGCATTAAGGTGAGAGCAAGGTGTTCACTTGTGCCAGAGGTATTTAGGCCTTACGTGTCACGCCCCGGGGTCAAAACTGCGACCCGGGCTCGCTAACAGATCCGCCATCTGTACGGAAACTACCGTACAGACGAAGCGTCTACCCTGCAAATAAATCTATAGCTAACAGATATCAGAGCAAAAGTAACTACATGCTATAGAAAGGAAACTGAACAACTGCACTAAAGTAAATAAAATCCAAAATACAAGCTGTCCACTAAAGATACATACATAACATCTCTCAAAATCTCACTCTACAAAAGTGGAAACTCAAAATGGTACCGCTACCTCTATGCTACACAGACCCGGGTAAGCGACTAGCCGGCCACGCCCTTACCTCGATCTGAAGACTCCACACGGGAAGGAGTCGAAACAGCCGCCTCAGGAAAACCTGCACCACAGCGGGTGTGAGAACTACTGCAAAGGTAGTTCTCAGTGGGTACCGTCCTCAAAGCACACGGTATGCCCACTAAGTCTACCGAAGGCACAAGTAAGATAAACAAATAGATAGGTAGATAGATATGGAAAGCTGGAAAATCTACAGATATATGCCTCTACAATGCTGAAGAAAAGCTCAACAATGAATGTGCAATGGAACTCACTCACACAAATCACCCAATCCCAATGACTGTCCCTCTTTGGACCAGTCAAGCCGGCACTCACCTACTGCCACTCATGCCCAAACAGGGCTTGGTCTTACGTAGGGTGTCCCTCAAGGACTATCTCAGTAGCCACATCGCAGCCTCGTCAGGCTCGGTATCATCATCGCATCCGGAGCGTAGCTCGCGGGGAGCGACCCCGCGAACTCAAGTATCTCACATCTGGCATAATATCACAGTCTCAGTAGGCTACAATCCACGATCAAATAGATCGGAAACACAGTGAATAGACGACTCACTCTCATGTCAAGGACGGAGTAAACTCCACGACTCAATCGGAAGTGCTCTCATAGAACCCCCAACGACACTAGTAAATCTCTAAAAATCATAAAAATATCTCCTTGGCCCCCCGGCACGGGAGAACATGCACCCTGAACCCATGTCACATTTCTAAAAGCCTCAGGAATTTTTAAACCATTTTTAAAAGTCAAATTTTCCATAAAACGGGCTTTCGGATTTTTAAAACGGTTCAGGTGCTTAAATAAAGCCAACTAAGTATGCAGTCTAGTGTCATATAATGCCAAGAGTCTACTAAAAATAATTCGGGGTTCAAATAATTTTTCTGTAATTTTCTAGGCAACTATCAGATCATTTAATAGGTAAAATATACAGTTTTGACATGATCAAAGTGCGTACTGAAGCATTAGAGGGCATTCCGCGATTTTTGGAAGAAAATCCAACCCACTTATGATCAATTGCAAGACCGCGCGATCAACGGCCGCCCCGAAGCTAACCCACGGCTCCACGCGGCGAAAAACACAAGCAACTGGTCACGTAGGAAGCTAAAAACTGCACCTCAAGCTGTCCGAAAAGAGGAAAACCAAAGGTCAGGAAGCATGGCCAAAATCCACATATTCGACGGCGGAAGAAAAAACAACCTATGCCGACGAAAATGCCGCGCGCCGTGCGAAATACTGCTAGTGCACGCGCGCGGCGTGCTCGCCAAGCCGCTGCCAGTAAGGTCCCTGCGCACTCGCAGCCAATCGCGCGGCGTCGAAAGCCGCAGCCTGCCGCCAAGGTGGACGCCGCGCGGCGCACAGCCCAGCCGCGCGGCACAGGGCGCATGCCGCGGGGCGCACAGCCCAGCCGCGCGGCACAGGGCGCACTGCACGGCGCTAGGGCCAGCCGCGTAGCGCCCTACAGCGCTACGCGCGCCCGCGCGCGGCCCGCAGCGCTGCGCGCGGCTCGGCACCAGGGCGCAGCGCCCTAGTGCCCCCGCGTGCTGAGCGGTGCCACAGGGTGCTGTCAGGCTACGCAGCGCCCAGCTGCGCGCCTGCAGCACCCTTGCGACTGCTGCGCGCGGCACTCTTGCGCTCCCGCGCAGCAGCCTCGCCGACCGCGCGCACGCCATTGCGCGCGCGTGCACGCCATTGCGCGCGCGCGCAGCTCCCCCGGCACGACCCTCATGCACACTAA
The DNA here is from genome assembly GCA_029204045.2 of Tillandsia leiboldiana. Classification (NCBI taxonomy): domain Eukaryota; kingdom Viridiplantae; phylum Streptophyta; class Magnoliopsida; order Poales; family Bromeliaceae; genus Tillandsia; species Tillandsia leiboldiana. Next base: position 34,884,321 of record CM055071.1, on the reverse strand, counting down.
TTGAAAAAAATAAAATAAATAAAATAAATAAAAACAAAAACCCAAACAAGCTCCAAAACTCCCAAAACTGAACAAACCACCTACCTCGCCGACGCTCGACGCGCGCGCTCCGCTCGGCTCCACCAACAGGAGGTCCTCAACCCAAGTCCAGCTTCTAAAACCTCTTCTTCTTTTACTTCTTCCTCTTCTTATCCTCTTTTCTCTCTTTTCTTCTTTCTCTGCTTTACTCCACTTCCTCTGTTGTGAAAGCCTTTTGGAGGAGAGGATGTGACACTTAAATAGATAAGGTGCCAAAAAAAAACCAGGAGCTAACAGCTGGCTTACAATTAAAGTAATTAAAAACTTAATTAAGGTTAAATAAAAAGCTTAAATAAAAACCAAAAGCTCACCTACCTCCCTCCAATCCCCTCAACCCACTCTCACTGCATACAAGTAGAGAAATGCTCAATTAGCCCAAATAATTAATTAAATTAATAAAATAATCCAAAACCCCAACTCCAACTCACTTTTCGTCCTCGGGGCCTCAACCGCAGTCCGAAACCTCCCGAACTCCGCTGTAATTTGAAAATACACACGCTCGTAGCTTTCCTCAGTCAAAAAGCTCGTCGATGGAGTCGGTAAGCTCAATCCAATAATCCGGTATTCTACACTCTCCCCTCCTTCAAAAGGTTTCGTCCTCGAAACCCAAAGAACTCAAAACTCAGGAGGGGGTCTCAAATAAGTAGGGATAGGTAGTCCTCAGCTCATCCTCAGGCTCCCAAGTAGCCTCCCTCTCATCATAGTGGCTCCATAATACCTTCACATAAGGTATAACCCGATTGCGCAATTCTCTCGTCTCACGAGCAAGAATTCGAATCGGGCGCTTCTGGAAGTGCAGCTCCTTGTCCAGCTCTAAAGAAGTGAAATCCACAATGTGCGAGGGATCATAAACATACCTCCTTATGGCAGATACATGAAACACGTCATGAGTACCAGCTAACCGCGACGGTAGAGCAACACGATAGGCGACAGGTCCGATGCGCTCCAAGATCTCAAATGGTCCAATAAAACGCGGACTCAGTTTCCCGCGCACTCCAAAGCGTCGTATCCCTCGAGAGGGCGAGACTTTCAGAAACACATAGTCTCCCACCTGAAACTCCAAGTCTCGCCGCCTCCTATCGGCGTAGCTCCTCTGTCGGCTCTGTGCAGTCACTAAGTGGCGCCGAATAACCTTAACCATTTCCTCGGCTTCTAATAGCAAATCTGGCTCTAAGGTTTTCCTTTCACCCACGTCACTCCAACATAAAGGCGATCGACATTTCCATCCATACAATACTTCGTAAGGCGCCATCTGAATGCTCGCCTGGAAGCTATTGTTATAGGCAAACTCTGCTAATCTCAAATGTTGATCCCAACTGCCGCTAAAGCTCGGGACACAAGCTCTCAACATATCCTCTAGAGTCTGAATGGTCCGCTCGGACTGTCCGTCAGTCTGTGGGTGAAAGGCAGTGCTAAACTGAAGCTGGGTCCCCAAGGCTGCCTGTAAGCTCCTCCAAAACTGTGAAGTGAATCTCGGGTCCCTATCAGACACAATCGAAGCTGGCACCCCGTGTAGCCTTACAATCTCGTCCAAGTATAACTGTGCTAACCTCTCCAAGGTCCAACTCGACTGTATCGGCAGAAAGTGGGCTGATTTAGTCAATTGATCCACAATCACCCAAATAGCATCAGCTCCACTCTGAGTCCTCGACAGTCCAATAATGAAGTCCATAGTGACACAATCCCATTTCCACTTAGGTATTGGAAGGCTCTGTAACTTGCCAGCTGGAACCTGATGCTCAGCTTTAACTTGCTGGCAAGTTAGACAATGGGCCACAAACCTTCCAATATCTATCTTCATGCCGCGCCACCAAAACTGTGCCCTCAAGTCCCTATACATCTTAGTTCCCCCGGGATGGAGGGTGTAAGGTGTATAGTGAGCTTCCCTCAAAATCAGCACTCGAATCTCTAAGTCCCCGGGCACACAAAAGCGGTCCCTGTACCTGAGTACTCCCACTGTATCCACAGAAAAGTCCCCACTCTGACCATACTGAAGCTGATCTCTTAATCCTCACAAGCTCGGGGTCCTCACTCTGTTTCACTCTAATCCTGTCCAACAGAGTGGGCTGCAAGACCATAGACATAAGTCTTGCAGAAACCCCACGGGACACCACCTCTATATCCAAACGCCTCAACTGCTCTCTCAGGGGCATCTGCTGGGTAATCAACAAGCTCAAAGACTACCCCATTCGCCTGCTCAAGGCATCTGCGACCACATTGGCTTTGCCGGGATGATACTGAATGCTCAGATCATAATCCTTTAGCAGCTCTAGCCACCGGCGTTGCCTCAAGTTGAGTTCCTTCTGAGTGAACAGGTACTTCAAACTCTGGTGGTCGGTGAAGATCTCGCAATGCTCGCCATAAAGATAGTGTCGCCAAAGCTTCAAGGCAAAAACAACAGCGGCTAGCTCCAAGTCATGCGTAGGGTAATTCTTCTCATAGTCCTTTAGCTGGCGCGAAGCATAGGCAATTACCCTACCATGTTGCATCAACACACAACCTAGGCCGCTGTGGGAGGCATCACTGTAAATCGCAAATCCCTCTCCCATGACTGGCAATGAAAGGACTGGAGCTGAAATCAACCTCTGCTTCAGCTCCTCGAAGCTCTGCTGACACTGCTCTGTCCACACAAACCTGGTCCCCTTCCTAGTCAACCGAGTGAGGGGAGTAGAAAGCTTCGCAAAGCCTTCTACAAAGCGACGGTAGTACCCTGCAAGGCCCAAGAAGCTGCGAACCTCTGTCACCGTCATAGGTCTAGGCCAATCCCGAACTGTATCGATTTTTGCCGGGTCCACTGCCACTCCTGCGGCTGAAACTACATGGCCTAGAAAAAAAACCTCCCGAAGCCAAAAAAGCGCACTTTTTCAACTTGGCATACAACTTCTTCTCTCTCAGAAGCTACACCACTATCCTCAAGTGCTCCTCGTGCTCAGTGTCACTTCGGGAGTAAACCAGAATGTCATCAATAAACACCACTACAAAACGATCCAAGTAGGGCTGAAACACTTGGTTCATTAGATCCATAAATGCGGCTGGGGCATTAGTCAATCCAAATGGTAGCACTGTGAACTCATAATGCCCATACCGAGTCCTGAAAGCTGTCTTGGATACATCCTCGGCCTTCACCTTAAGTTGGTGGTAACCAGACTGAAGGTCGATCTTTGAGAAGACCGTAGCTCCCTGAAGCTGATCAAACAAATCATCAATCCTGGGGAGAGGATACTTGTTCCGAACAGTCACTTTATTCAGCTCTCGGTAGTCCACACACAATCTAAGTGATCCGTCTTTCTTTTCCATGAAAAGAATTGGCGCTCCCCACGGAAAAACACTAGGTCTGATGAACCCTCGATCTAAGAGATCCTGCAACTGAGCCTTCAGCTCTCTCAACTCTGCCGGGGCCATCCTGTAGGGCGCCTTAGAGATTGGTGTAGTTCCAGGGACTACATCAATCACAAACTCTATCTCCCGATCCAGCGGCATAGAGGATAACTTCGAGGGAAAAACATCCAGGTACTCACAGACAACAGGGATGTCTTCGAGTCCGGGCACCGCCGTAGGTGCCTCTACTACAGTCGCGAGAAAAGCGACACAACCTCTACTCAACATCCGTCGAGCTCTGGCGGAAGATACTGTCACTGCAAACAGTGCACTCTGACATCCCCTATAGACATACTCCTCATGACCTGGCTCCCGAAGAGTCACTGTCCTCAATCTACAATCAATGGTGGCATAGTACCGGGACAACCAATCCATACCCAAAACCACATCAAAATCCTGGAGCCGACGTAGGACTAGCAGATCAATCGGTAAAATTTAGGGTCCTAACTGCACAGGGCAGGACCAATAACACTCATCTACGTGCAACACATAATCAGAAATCTGAACCTCTAATGCAGGAGTCAATGGCCCTAACTCAAACCCATGCGAAGATGCAAATGTACCACTGATAAATGAATGCGATGCTCCAGTGTCAAAAAGTGCTCGAGCACGAGTAGAAGAGATACGGATAATACCTGCTACCACCTGATCAGCTGCTAAGGAATCCTGGACCTGAGCGGCGTACACTCGTCCGCTCGCAGGCGGTCGCCTCTCTGACTGTCGCGAGGAGGTGGCACGATCCCCCTGGGTAAAACTCGGTGAAGCTCCCGCTACCTGTAAAGGCAAGGGAGGAGTCGATGCAGTCGAGGGTGCTGATGACCCTGCTCTCGGGCAAGTCCATGCTATGTGTCCCAGCTTCCCACAACGATAACACCGGCCCTGTCTCTGCTCGCACTGCTGGGGTGCATGGGGCCCACCGCAAATCACACAGCGATCAGAATGCCTCTGCTGCTGCGGCTGCTGCTGCTGTCTAGGAGGCCGGTAAGCCCCAGGCCTCTACCTCCTCTGTGTCCCATGGCCTCGAGGCTGGAACTGTGGCGGTCTCGGGGGCCTTGGTCTACTCGACTGCCCAATGTCCTGCGATACTGGGCGCTTCTCCCCGGAGCTGGTCCCTGGCGCCCCGTCCCTCTCTGTCATAATCACCGTCCCTCGGGAAACCCACCGAGCACGCTCTATGGCTTCATCCAGAGTCGGTGACCGATGCGAGTGAACAAGATGATAAATATCTTGGTGTAGTCCTCTCTCAAACAAATCCACCCTCTGAGCCTCATCTGGGGCGACATGTGGCACATTGTTTAGCAACCGCTGAAACTCCCGAATGTACTCCTGAAGATGTCACTACCCTGCTGCAATCGTCGAAGATCCCCTTCTAGTTTCTGCTTTGCACTATCAGGAAAATAGGTCCCGCGTAGCAAAGCTCAAAACTCTGGCCATGTCATCAACTGAACTCCCGGCGGTCCAACTGGGCGGACTCGACGCCACCAAGTCTCGGCGTCCTTCTCCAAATAGTGCGCCCCCAAATGCACCTGATGTTCCTCCTTGATGAAGAGGTTCTCGAACAATTTCTCCATCGCCGCGATCCAGTTCTCAACTTCCCACGGCTCTGAACTTTGCCCTAAAAACCGTGGAGGGTGGAATTGGCTAACATAAGCCAGCTTGTCGGTGAGCTCCCTCTCCTCCTCAGCTGTCAGTGGGGCAATCTGAGTCAATGTCGACGACGCCGCAGCCGGAGGTACTGCTGGTGGCTCTGCAGGGAATGCTCTTTGTTCCATCATACGCATCATGAGCTCCATATTTTCCCCTTGGCACCTGGTCGCCTCTGCCAACTGGGCTACCTGAGCCCATAACTCGTGAACCTCCCTCTGCTCGGTATGCTCAGCCTCTCGCTGCTCGGGCTCCTCGTCTGCGGCTGGATGTGCCCTAGTCGTCGCTCGACGCCTCGGAGGAATCGCAAATCCTGCAATCAAAACTAAACATCAGGATCAAGAATCGCTCAACCCAATCAAATGAGAGTCTATACATGCTACCCATTCTAAAGCGTAATGCCGTCTGCAGCCGACATGTCACCTTTAGAGAATAAACATGCAAAATTACTCGCCCCAATCCCCTGGGGGAGTTACAACTCAATCATGACTCTCACTAAAAAGAAATCACGTCTTTCTCGATAGTCAACCTACTGTCCAACCAACATAGCCTAGTGTCTCTAAGTCCTCAATGACCTATAAACCTAGTCTCTGATATCACTCTAATCTGTCACGCCCCGGGGTCGAAACTGCGACCCGGGCTCGCTAACAGATCCGCCATCTGTACAGAAACTGCCGTACAGACGAAGCGTCTACCCTGCAAATAAATCTATAGCTAACAGATATCAGAGCAAAAGTAAGTACATGCTATAGAAAGGAAACTGAACAACTGCACTAAAGTAAATAAAATCCAAAATACAAGCTGTCCACTAAAGATACATACATAACATCTCTCAAAATCTCACTCTAAAAAAGTGGAAACTCAAAAGGGTACTGCTACCTCTATGCTACAAAGACCCGGGTAAGTGACTAGCCGGCCACGCCCTTACCTCGATCTGAAGATGTGATGACCTGGATCTCCGCAGAGTTGTTGCAGTGCATTGGGTGGCTTCAGGAGGCCTACGTGGTGTCACGCCCCGGGTGTAAACCAGAACCCGGGCCCGTCCACAGATCCGCCGTGCACACAGAATTTCTCGTGTACACGAAGCGTTGGTAACCTGCTCAGATATACAAGATATAATAAAGGAGCATAAATGTCACGCCCCGGGGGTTTCTTTCAGCGGAAACGAGTCACAAAAAGGTATGTATTTTGCCTATAAATTTTTTTTTGAAGTTCCTTCTTCCCCGGTGCGTGCCCAAACCCGCCGCATACACAGAATCACCCTACGAACGGACAGAGTCTCCTCTGTATATGCACGGCGTCGCGGCTAATACAACATGCAAACATAGTAGCTCATTTAATCACAACAGTTCTCAACACTCACACAACTGTACCATTCTCAAGGCAGACCAATTTGAAAGGATGAATCCACAATTTTAAAAGCGATGCCCACCCGGCACCCAGATTTCTAAAACAGTTCAAAAATCATAAATCCACAGAGTTTTTAAAACAGTGCCCACACGACACTCAGGTTTTGAAATCCGTTTTCTAAAATCCATAAATCCACAGGGTTTTGAAAACGGTGCCCACACGACACCCCAGTTTTGAAAACGGTTTTCGCAAATCTTTTTCTTTTCTTTTCTTTTTCTTTCTTTCCTTTTGAAAAACGGCCGAACAGAGATAAGAACTCAAACATCCACACAACCGAAGAGCAAAGTTCCGACATCCACACCGACCCCACGAGGGTATCGAGAACCACACAACAGTCTACAAGTAGTAAATGAAATGCAACAGAAAAGGGAAAATACAGTCTGGGATCTCATAGGACCCGAAAGCTCCTGACTCGGCCTCACAGTCGCCTAGCTCTCACCCCTGAAGGAACCTGTCACGGAGTGGGAAGTCAGCGACACGATAACATAATAATAAAGCAGGAAAATGTAGTAAATGCCAACCGTCAAACGATCCGGAGCAACCACCCTCCCAAGAGGGAAAAAGAAACACGAACACCTGTAAAACCTGACCACGTCGAGCATCTACGTCGACGAGTCGCACCGCTCACGAAGAGCCACGAACACCTGTAACACCTGACCACGTCGGACACCTACACCGACGGGTCGCACCGCTCACGAAGAGCCACGAACACCTGTAACACCTGACCACGTCGGACACCTACACCGACGAGTCGCACCGCTCACACCTTGGCGCATCCAAACCCCACACCTACAGGGGCCCCACTACGTCACCTCGTGGGTATACACGGGTCATAGACCATTTTTCCGGAAAAGCGCACCCTTTGCGGTGGCCAAACCGCGGGTGCGCGTGCTGCAGCCTCGAGCATAGTAACCAAGAATACCATACATAATCACGAAGCGAGAACTATAGAGACTATCATCCACATATGACAAATAACAAGAACCATAGAGACTATCATCCACCTATGACAAATAACAAGAACCATAGAGGCTATCCACAATACCATAGTTAAACGCACAAATATAGTTAGTTACAAGTGTCTGAAAAGCCATGCTAAGTCTCCAAATAAAAACCCAGTTAGTTGAGCAATTTAAATGTATTTACAGTTTCCAAATCCCGACCCTAAACCTCAGGACGAGTACTCACAATATGATAGTCATAACCCTAACGAAATTGCGCATAAAGGGGTTCTAAGGGTGTACCCACCTCAAACGCGAAGAAGAAGATGCGTGGAAACTCCAGCTAAAACACTCCCACCCTGTGCCCGAAATAGCTACAGTGAAAAAATACTGTTAAAAACGTCGTCGCGGTCAAAAACACTCAAAAACGGGGCGAAATGGGCCAAAAACGGAGCTTCTAGACACTTTTTCTGAAGGCTGGTGCACGGGTCCAGGCGTGGACCGGGTCCACGACGCAGAGGAGGCTGCGGCGCAGACCGGGCTCACCCCGGGAGCGTGCACCAGGAGGATTGGGCCGGGCTGGTGCACGTGCAGGCGCGCACCGGGCTCACCCTCCCAGGCCTCGGTGACACGCACCGGGTGCACGCTGGAGGTGTGCACCGCGGTAGGCGGGCCGGGCTGGCGCACTCGTCCGTGTGCCTGGTTCCGCGCCTTCGGGCTGCGGGACGTGCGCCGGGCGCACGCCACTCCGGTGGACCGCGCGGGGTGTAGTCCGTACGGTGAACAGTAAAACCTCCCGTTTCGTCTCCCCGCGGCTCCGGTGATGACCCCGCGAACACGGCGACTGCGGCGACGACCCCGTGGCCATGACAACGGCGGCGACGGCATCTCGTTACCAAAACAAACCCACACGGCGTGCGACACCCGAACGACCATCAGCCAACCCTCGACCCCACAGAAATTACAAACAGGGAAAAACCACGATCACTTACCGATACTGCGAGGAAGGGGAAAAAGGATCGTCCCTCTCGTCTCCAACGTAAGGCACCCCGAAAGATGGATCCCCCCGTTCTTCCTTCCCCTTTTCGATCGCTCCCCCAATTCGAATTTTCGAAATTCGAAAGTCCCCCTCCGTTCACGTTCTCGAAAGGAAAAAGATAAAGTAAACTAAAGGCTCGTACGGAAGGGTGCTGTAAAAGAATAAAAAAAATCCTCCAAACCCTAGGCCTAGATTTGACTCAGACTTCCTCGAAAATCGTGCAAATTACAATGCACGCATCTCGGTGCACTTTACGGTCACCGGGAGCTTCGAACCCCATTTCGGGAGATCCGTAAGTCCGATTTCAAATCCGATCGCACCGCCGTTCATCGTTTTGCGAGCCCTACCACCTAAAAATACCCTCAAACCCCAACGGTCAGCCCAGAAATTCTCGAACTTTCAACCCCCCCTAACAACTAAAAAAGATTCAAATAAGATCAAAACGGAAAACCGGAAGGTCGAGGTACCACAAAAATGATTAAAATAAACCAAGGACATAAAAAGATGAAAAGTCCGATCGTAGAAGGATCCCATCCGGTCATCTCGGAAAGCGTGCCGGCCACTTAGTACGGATTCCGATGCACCACTCAAAGGCAAACGCTTTGACCCCCATTCCGGGAGATCCGTACATCGGAATCCGAATCCGTTCGCTTTGCCGTCTTCCGTTCTTCGAGCTCAATCGCAGAAAAAATACTCGCGGTCCAGGCCAGTCCATTGCAGAAAACACAGTGAAAAGTTTTCCTAACAATCCCATCCTAAAAAGAAGGTATACAAGGGCGAGGAAACGCCAGGACTCTACATCCCTCACCACTTAAAAGAAGTTTCGTCCTTGAAACTTAGTTCTGGTCCGCGACGAATAAATCTAGGTAGCAGTCCCTCATCTTTGACTCTAGTTCCCAAGTCGCTTCACGTTCTTCCTGGTTGCTCCACAGCACCTTCACATAGGGATCATCCGGTTGCGCAATCCTTTCTGTCCTCTCGTGCTAAGATTCGTACCGGTGTTCCGTCGAAGCTCAAGTCCTCTCTAAGCTCAAAAGCAGTGACCATCCATCACCCAAATCACGTACGCAGGCTCGGAGCACATCTTCGAGGACCCGGTTCACTTGCTCGGACTGTCCGTCGGTCTGGGGGTGAAACGCCGTGCTAAAGTGTGGTTTAGTCTCTAGAGCTCGTTGTAGACTTTGCCAACCGTTCTGTTACGGAATATAAGTTGGCGTATTTCGTGAAATTGTTTAAGTCTTGAAGATTGAAGATGAGAAGCTTGGATCATATACCTCAATCACAAGAAAGAAGAATTCAAAAGGATCAGGTACGTTTAACTAAAGATTTTTGGTGATCCGAATACTTGTCATAGTGTAGAAACACTTGGATGAATTTGTAATTGCATAAAAATTAAAAACTGGACACTCTACTTGTTCAGAGTCCGGATCGGACATTTCAGTCCGGACCCCGAACAGAGGTTGGTTCATCAGCAATTCCAGTCCGGACCATGGAATTTCAGTCCAGACCCCAAACGTGTAATTTGAAGGAATTGCATGAACAGTCCGGACCGTGGAATTTCAGTCCGGACCCCGAATGTCTTCTTTTCTGGAAGTAGTCTGTTTCGCTGAAACAGTCCGGACCGTCAATTCCAATCCGGACTATCGTCCTGAAAATTTCCAGAAATGGTTAGTTTTTTATGCTTATCTTCTTCCAATGGTTTCTAACCTATAAATAGACCCTATAATTTATTCTTAGGGTACAGAAAAATAGAACGAAAAAATACGGCCGAAATAGAAAAATCCACATATAGAGAAGAAAGAAAATCAATAGATTTAATTCTATGTTTCTTCATCTATATTGATTAATTTGATTCTAGGTTTTCCAAACTCAGATTTTGAGTAGAATCAAATTAATGAATACTTAGATGGTATTTCCGATCTATTTCTAATCTAAGTATTCGGCGGATCATCACCACCCAAAAATAACGATTTTCTCAAAATCGGCGCGTGGACTCGCGTGGCCTTGTGGATTCAAGGTGCAACCGCTCTCGTGGATTCGGAGCGAGGTACGTTCGTGGATTCGAGATGTGCTATTGGGTGAAGACCGTGGATTCGGTCGGACGTCGTGGACTCGACGTTGGACGTCGTGGATTCGGCGTTGGGCGCTGATCGTGGATTCGAGAAGCGTTGCGGAGCGAGCGGAGAAGATCTACTAGGAGCGTATGGAAAAGGTTGAGTCGTAAGTGTGTACGGTAAATCACCTTGTACGTGTTTAATTCTAGTGGATTTCGCCGTGTGATCGGTCCCGTGGTTTTTTACTCCGGTTTGGAGTTTTTCCACGTAAAAATCTTGCGTGTTATTTTTTATTTCCGCATCGGGTTTTATTGCGCAACGATTTTTGAGTGTTTACTGTTTACACCTATTCACCCCCCTCTATGTGTTTTTTCCTCTATTTAGATCCAATTATATATAACCCAACAAGTGGTATCAGAGCGAGAATAGGGTTGTAAACAATGGTTGAAGGTGGAAACATCAACAGACCCCCATTCTTCGATGGAACAAATTATGCCTACTAGAAAGTACGGATGAAAGCCTTTTTAATTTCCATCGACGAACAGGTGTGGCAATCAATTGAATTAGGATGGTCTAATCCAACTGAAATTATTGCTGATGTTCGCACCATCAAACCTAGGTCGAAATGGACAAAGGAAGAGATTGATTCATCTTCTTACAATGGCAAAGGTGTTAACGCTTTATTTAATGCTTTGTCGCAAACTGAGTTCTCTCGCGTCTCGAGATGTGAGACTGTGAAAGAAATCTGGGATGTCCTACAAGTTACACATGAGGGAACAAACCTTGTGAAGATTCAAAAACTGCAAATGCTTACGAGCAAGTTTGACTCCATTTTCATAGCAGAAAATGAATCGTTCACAGATTATTATACACGATTGCAAGACATCGTGAATACATGTGCTAACTTGGGAGAGAAAATTCCAGAATCTAAAGTTGTAAGAAAGATTTTAAGGACTCTTCCTGAAAGATTTCGTTCCAAGGTTACGGCCAATGAAACAGTTAAACACCCGGACGAAATCCGTGTAGAAGAATTAGTTGGTGCACTTCAAACTTATGAAATGACATTTCCTACTAACTATTCTTCAGGAAAAGCATCCTCTTCTAAGTCTTCAGGTTTTGCATTGAAATCAACTAAAGAAGAAGACGCAGATTCATCCTCTTCAGACGATGACGAGAACCTATCTATGGAGGACTTTGAGAAGGAACTCGCTCTCTTGACAAGGAAGTTTCGCCGAAACTTTCGAAGGGGTAATTCTGTCACGCACCGGCGTCGGAACTACGACCCGGGCTCGCCAACAGATCCGCCGCCCATACGGGAAGCCCCGTATAGACGAAGCGACTAACCTGCAAAAGATCAACTATGCTATACAGATATTAGAGCTGAAAGAAAACTGCTAGAAATAAAACTATATACAACCCAAGACCTCACCAAAATACAACAGTCTCTCGAGCAGTAGAAAATAAATACAACTCTATACCTCACTACAAAGTTCTCTCAACATGAACTCTCAAAAGTAAAAAGGGTACATCTACTCTCTGGACGATGACTAGTAGGGAACTATCTCGCAACTCCCTTACCTCGATCAGAAGAAGCAGCAACAGGAGCATCAGGAACAGGAGTAGAAGTCCCTGTGGGGAAAACACCACGACGGGTGTGAGAACTACGTCCCAAGTAGTTCTCAGTGGGTGCCGCCAACAAGCCCGACGGTCTGCCCACTAAGTCTACTAGAGGCATAAAGTAACAATATACTACTGAAATGAAATGGCTGGAAAAGTAACTCTACAGCTACTATGCCTCTATCTAGATGCTCAAAAAGTGGAACAGATGGAAACATGATGCATCTACTAATACACACAGTAACTCACCAAATCTATACTGACTGCCGCAAAGGGGCAAGTCAAACCTGCGCCCACCTACTGCCGCACATCCTCAACAGGACGGGTCTACCGTAGGGTGTCCGTGACTGCCAAAACTGGACCAGCCAGAGGGACGGCGTCGACAAGTCGCGATAGCAAGTAACAGGCCCAACTCCGGAGTGGCTCTCGAGGGGAGCGACCCCACCGAGGAAAGTATCCGTGTATCTCTGTCGAGCTCAAATATGGCTCATGCAGGCTATAATCCAAACCACGATCAACAAGATCGACCAACAACACCAACTCTCAACCACATGCTGGAAAACCACACAGCTGGGGCCACCGTCCACCAGACGGCTCCCACAACAGAACACTAACTCACAGGAAAGACCGACACCATAAGGGTTCGGAAACCCGATAGACCGGTGCTAAGAACCCTATCAAACAAGAACAGACTCTAGGCTCCGCCTATCGAAGTTCCCGATCCCATTATAGTTCGGGAAAGCAAAACCTCGGCACGACAAGCAGAAAACACCAACAGGGCCCGAAAGTCCCGGGAGACCTACACCTACAACCCTATCAAACAAGAACAGGTTCCAGGCTCGGCCCCCGTGGCTTTCGTCCCGACAAAGGAACGGCCCCTAGAACCCAGATCACTCGAATCCTTTCGAGTGGGGAGATTTACAAGAAAAAGGTGACATTTGTTATTGAAAATCATTTGATCTAGAAGAAATCCATATTTAATGATTTTAGTTCTCTTTAGAAAAACAGTTAGAAAAATAAGTGTTTTACCCAAGCCCCGAAGGGCTGATGCCTTTGTCCAATCAAACAAGAACAGACTCCAGCGGCCCTTCGATGCTTGGAAGAAAGCATTGGTAGACTAAAAATCATGTGTATGTCGAAAAGGGTTCTGGGTTCTAGGTCCGGCTATCACTAGAAAACTACCGCCACTAACACAGTGGCGACAACCCTAAACAGGGGAAAACCAGATCTCCCGGGGCCACCGTTTACCCCAAACGGTTCCCGGTACAGACAAGCGAACCACTGCATCTACCAGACTCCACTCTGCTCCCAAGCACGAGTGCAAATGCATCCCACACTAAAGAAGTCCCGACCGCTCGGCCCACTACCCGGGCGAGGATAACACTAAGTCCAGGAATGAAACATAAAGTGTGGATGTCTAAACATAAATAACCCTAGCCCAAGTGAGGGTTTTCTACTGGTCTGGTTACACATGCAACATATGACGGGGGTGCTAGGTCAGGTTCCAACATAACAAATATTTAAAATGATAGTAGGAAGCAAGAGATCACAAGATCGACAGATAAAACAAGGAACAACAATTCCTACACTCTAGCATGCTACCCAAGTCCAATCACTATCATGCATGATTCTATATCAATAGAATTAGAGCACAGTCCATAGATCTTGAAAGCAAAGCCACCCACCTGGAGACGCTAACTGTCCGGAGTCGTACAGCTGAGAAAACCAGGAAAATAACAACTCTATGTCCAACAGGTCCAGCACAGTCCACAATCCCTCCTGGGTACAATATAAGGCTACAGTTACACTGAAATCCCAAAATCTGCCAAGAAATACAACACTGAAATTTCAGCCGCAAAGATGCGGTTATTTCACCTGCTGAATGTGCTCAAAAAATTCCAAATAAAACATCCCTGCGATCTTCGTGTCGATAGCTTCGAAACAAGTACCTGGACGCCCAATTCCGAGCACCGTAGGCCAAGTTACAAATTCCACAGTATTGGTGCGCAAAATCCCAAAACCATCCAACTGTAAACTCTTGTACAGATAAAAGGAAAAATGTATACCTTCGGGAAGGTCTCCAAAAATTCCAAGAAAAATCCACGATGATCCTCGCGTCGAGTAGATGAAAAAAGTCTACAAGCACGTCCTGATCCGAGACTCGTGCGCGGAGATCTCCTCAAGAGAAGGTGCTGCCCTCACCAAAATCTCACAGCAAAAAGGGTCCCAGTTAGCACGAGAAAACTCCTCGAAAAATGCGAAATCTGAAAATGTGCGAGAAACCAAAAATCGTAGCCTCACCTGTTTCGAATCCAGCAGCAAAGAAATCGCTCGAAAAGATTGTAGGAGTAGGTCGGGGGAGCTCGCGCACCGAAACGCGACGAAGGGGAACACCAAAGAACGAGCGTCGCGCCGCGCCGTAAAAATGGAAACCTCGAAGTGCGCACCACAAAAAATCCAAGGAATCCTCCAAAGGATGCAGAACACGAAGGGGAACAATTTTGCTGAAGAGCTTGAGCTGAGGAGAAGCTCGGAAATGCAGAAAAAGGGGAGAAGAAGGAGGCTCGGATCCTTTAAATAGCCTGCTCAAACAAATCAGGAAATGACGGATGTGTCCCAATTTCCGAGCGCTGGGAGATTCGGCCTGCTACAGTGTTGGGCCCGGCCCAACACTGTGCGCGCCCGAATTCCTCACGGGCCTCCACGTAGCCCGCCAAACAGCGCACAGCCAAATCCGCCACCACCCAAGCGCCACGTGGCCCACCGCACACGCCGACGCGTGGCGCACCCGAGCGCGGGAAACCAGTCAACGCGTGCCCACATGCACCTGCACCGCCGCCTGCACCCTCTGCACGCACGCGCCCCGAGGCCTGGCGCACCCACTCCGTGGACCGAGCGTGCTACACCGCACCTACCATGCGCTGCCACGTGTCACCATCCGGTCCACCGTACACCCGTGCTTCTCCCGTGGACCGCGCCCGCTGCGCCGGCCAATCGGGAGCCGCCACGTGGCCCGTGCCCGGTGCACGCCTCCGCGGTGGACCGCGCACCTGCCCGCGCGCCCCCGCGCCTGCCTGCGGCCGCGCCGCCGCGCTCTGCCGCTGCCCGCCGCCGCCGCCGCTGCCCGTCGGTCGCCGGAACAGTACCATTTGCCTCGAAAAACGTGCGCGTCATCCGGGCTCCGAAAAATATAAGTGAATAGTCCATTTTCATCGTTTTCGCGCGCTGAATCCAAATCCGATGTCCATTTTGCCAAATTCCAACCCTAAAAATTGCCGAAGGCATCCGGAGAGGTGATCTTCTATCCAAACTTCGCCCTGAGTCCAATTTTGACATCCGTGTCGCGCGAAACCACTTCTAAACACTCGACGGGTCCTCCAATTACCCACGTGATCCCTTTTTAAGTCCGAAGTCCACCACTTGTGTCCAAATTGCGCACAAACACCCCCAAAGGCCACTAATCCATCAGTAGTCTCTTAAGTGGGGATTCGGGTCCTCACATCCTCCCCCACTAAAAGAAAGTTTCGTCCTCGAAACTAACACGGCTCAAAAGGGGAGTTCCAAAGCCAAAGGTAAGTATCCATCAACACCGTCTCCATCTCCCCAGTCGCTACGCACACTCTGCGAAGCGAGTCCAAAAGCTGGAAAAGAACTCAAGAATTCCAAACGACAGGGGACAAGGAAGAACGACCAACTCTACTCGTCCGAAACTACACGAATTACGCCAACACAACCAACAAGAAAGGTAAAGGCCCCACCAGCAGGAAGGCCGTCAACCACAACTCTCAATTTAGAAAACGGCTGAAATTAACGAAAAGTCTGAAAATTCCGAAAGGACCAGTGCCTTCGCCCCAATCAAACAAGAACAGGTTCGGGCACCGTCTCCATTTCTGGCGCAGTCTTTCGAAGTTTTCGTCCTGTTCGAAAATTTCAGCACAAGGGCGAGAAAATGGAGAGAAGTGTTTGAAGTCATTCATGCCGTGGCTACGAAACGGATGCTACGATGTAACCGAGACCCCTAAGGACACAACCTCTAGTCCTAAACAAACAAACAAACAGACCAACAAACAAACAACAATGCTCCCGAGGTGGCGTCTGTCCAATGCCGCTGAAGCCAACGTCGCAGGAAGAAAACTTCGGCAACCGTGGGGATGAACTCCTCCGGTCCAACTCGCGGAAGGGTGACTGCTCTCATTCCACAGTCAGTCTTGCACGGCACCGCACCAACCAGTCCAACCTGTGTGCTCAATCCAAGTCCTAGAGCTGTCCTTGAATCGTCATATCAGCAGGTGAAGTCCCAAGTCTCAACTGCATTGATCACAACCCACTAGGCTCCCCCAACATGCACAACACCAACATGAACAAGTACCTCTAGTGCACGGGGTAACAACTCTACCTCCAGTCCAGACAGGAAAGCCAAAAACACCCAACTCAGACTGCTGTAGAGAAATCATGCCCGCGACAACCTGGTCCACTGCTGTAGTGCCCTCCAACCGGGCGGTACAGACTCATCCGCTCGATGTAGGTGGTCGTCGCTCAGTCTGCCTCTGCTCACACTAGGGTGACAAATGCGGTACTCTGTAGATAACCAATCCGTGCTACCGCCGCGCCACTCTGATGTAGGTGCTGACGCTGCCATCGGGGTCCACCCGATCTCTGGCATCTCAAAAATTCGCTACCCTAGAAAAAGAAATCAGCACTGTCTCTGCCAACCGATCTACCCTCCAACACCCGGCGCGAAGCACCAAAGTCTAGAACTCGCTTCTGGCGGCAGATCCCTATCCAAAGGAACTACAACGCCACGCTCCATACACCACGCCTACTCCATCGAAGCGTCAATAATTCATAATGGAGGGACCAACTAAACTGGAAGGTAACCTGGCGCAACCTATTCCCAGTCAAACATATCCTATGCGCCTCGTCCCTCGAACCCTGGAGCGTGCAGTTCAACAACTGTAAAAACTCCCTAGAGCAGGGAGGCTCTCAACTAGTCTCTCCATCACCACCAACCCCAATTCTGCCAACAAGGGCTCCAACTCAAACCTATGAATCGGGATGGTTCAGACTGCCGGGACTGACTTCATCGATCAACGATGTCCTTACGCTCAGCTACTATCCACTATCCATCCTGCCTCGGTGCCTCGGCACTACACGTCGGCACGGGAGAAGGGGGGGGGGGGAGCTGCTCGCTCAATCGGTGCCACTGATATAGCTGAACATGCCACTGCATAGGAAGAAAGTGCTGGAGGACACTCAAGCGGGACAGCAACTGGTTGTGCTCTCTGCTCCAACAAGCGCATCAAATGTTCCATTGCCTCCTCCTGGCATCGGACAGCCTCTGACAACTGTGCCATCTGAATCCATAACTCCTGGGTCTCGCTCTGCTCTGATAGCTCTGCCTCCCGCTGCTCGGGTTGCTCATCAGATGCGGGATGTGCCCTCTTCACAACACAACGTCTCAGGGGCATCGCAGTCCACTGCACAATAACAACATCAGGACACAAAACCATACGACCCAATCCAGCGAAAGTCTAAGACATGCCATCCATTCCATAGCATTATGTTGTCTGCAGCCAACATAATCGCTTAGGAGAAAAAACATGCCAATCACTCATCCCATCTCTTGGGAGAGGAAAAAAAAACTCAATCAGGACTCTCGCTAAAAGTCACGACTCTCACGTAGTCATCCTAATGTCCAACCACAAGCCTAGGGTTTCTAAGTCCACCATGACCTACAACCTAGGCTCTGATACCACCTAATCTGTCACGCCCCGGCGTCGGAACTGCGACCCGGGCTCGCCAACAGATCTGCCGCCCATACGGGAAGCCCCGTATAGACGAAGCGACTAACCTGCAAAAGATCAACTATGCTATACAGATATCAGAGCTGAAAGAAAACTGCTAGAAATAAAACTATATACAACCCAAGACCTCACCAAAATACAACAGTCTCTCGAGCAGTAGAAAATAAATACAACTCTATACCTCACTACAAAGTTCTCTCAACATGAACTCTCAAAAGTAATAAGGGTACATCTACTCTCTGGACGATGATTGGTAGGGAACTATCTCGCGACTCCCTTACCTCGATCAGAAGAAGCAGCAACAGGAGCAGCAGGAACAGGAGTAGAAGTCCCTGTGGGGAAAACACCATGACGGGTGTGAGAACTACGTCCCAAGTAGTTCTCAGTGGGTGCCGCCAACAAGCCCGACGGTCTGCCCACTAAGTCTACTAGAGGCATAAAGTAACAATATAATAATGAAATGAAATGGCTGGAAAAGTAACTCTACAGCTACTATGCCTCTATCTAGATGCTCAAAAAGTGGAACAGATGGAAACATGATGCATCTACTAATACACACAGTAACTCACCAAATCTATATTGACTGCCGCAAAGGGGCCAGTCAAACCTGCGCCCACCTACTGCCGCACATCCTCAACAGGACGGGTCTACCGTAGGGTGTCCGTGACTGCCAAAACTGGACCAGCCAGAGGGACGGCGTCGACAAGTCGCGATAGCAAGTAACAGGCCCAACTCCGGAGTGGCTCTCGAGGGGAGCGACCCCACCGAGGAAAGTATCCGCGTATCTCTGTCGAGCTCAAATATGGCTCATGCAGGCTATAATACAAACCACGATCAACAAGATCGACCAACAACACCAACTCTCAACCACAGGCTGGAAAACCACACAACTGGGGCCACCGTCCACCAGACAGCTCCCACAACAGAACACTAACTCACAGGAAAGACCGACACCATAAGGGTTCGGAAACCCGATAGACCGGTGCTAAGAACCCTATCAAACAAGAACAGACTCTAGGCTCCGCCTATCGAAGTTCCCGATCCCATTATAGTTCGGGAAAGCAAAACCTCGGCACGACACGCAGAAAACACCAACAGGGCCCGAAAGTCCCGGGAGACCTACACCTACAACCCTCTCAAACAAGAACAGGTTCCAGGCTCGGCCCCCGTGGCTTTCGTCCCGACAAAGGAACGGCCCCTAGAACCCAGATCACTCGAATCCTTTCGAGTGGGGAGATTTACAAGAAAAAGGTGACATTTGTTATTGAAAATCATTTGATCTAGAAGAAATCCATATTTAATGATTTTAGTTCTCTTTAGAAAAACAGTTAGAAAAATAAGTGTTTCACCCAAGCCCCGAAGGGCTGATGCCTTTGTCCAATCAAACAAGAACAGACTCCAGCGGCCCTTCGATGCTTGGAAGAAAGCATTGGTAGACTAAAAATCATGTGTATGTCGAAAAGGGTTTTGGGTTCTAGGTCCGGCTATCACTAGAAAACTACCGCCACTAACACAGTGGCGACAACCCTAAACAGGGGAAAACCAGATCTCCCGGGGCCACCGTTTACCCCAAACGGTTCCCGGTACAGACAAGCGAACCACTGCATCTACCAGACTCCACTCTGCTCCCAAGCACGAGTGCAAATGCATCCCACACTAAAGAAGTCCCGACCGCTCGGCCCACTACCCGGGCGAGGATAACACTAAGTCCAGGAATGAAACATAAAGTGTGGATGTCTAAACATAAATAACCCTAGCCCAAGTGAGGGTTTTCTACTGGTCTGGTTACACATGCAACATATGACGGGGGTGCTAGGTCAGGTTCCAACATAACAAATATTTAACATGATAGTAGGAAGCAAGAGATCACAAGATCGACAGATAAAACAAGGAACAACAATTCCTACACTCTAGCATGCTACCCAAGTCCAATCACTATCATGCATGATTCTATATCAATAGAATTATAGCACAGTCCATAGATCTTGAAAGCAAAGCCACCCACCTGAAGACGCTAACTGTCCGGAGTCGTACAGCTGAGAAAACCAGGAAAATAACAACTCTATGTCCAACAGGTCCAGCACAGTCCACAATCCCTCCTGGGTACAATATAAGGCTACAGTTACACTGAAATCCCAAAATCTGCCAAGAAACACAACACTGAAATTTCAGCCGCAAAGATGCTGTTATTTCACCTGCTGAATGTGCTCAAAAAATTCCAAATAAAACATCCCTGCGATCTTCGTGTCGATAGCTTCGAAACAAGTACCTGTACGTCCAATTCCGAGCACCGTAGGCCAAGTTACAAATTCTACAGTATTGGTGCGCAAAATCCCAAAACCATCCAACTGTAAACTCTTGTACAGATAAAAGGAAAAATGTATACCTTCGGGAAGGTCTCCAAAAATTCCAAGAAAAATCCACGATGATCCTCGCGTCGAGTAGATGAAAAAAGTCTATAAGCACGTCCTGATCCGAGACTCGTGCGCGGAGATCTCCTTAAGAGAAGGTGCTGCCCTCACCAAAATCTCACAGCAAAAGGGTCCCAGTGAGCACGAGAAAACTCCTCGAAAAACGCGAAATCTGAAAATGTGCGAAAAACCTAAAATCGTAGCCTCACCTGTTACGAATCCAGCAGCAAAGAAATCGCTTGAAAAGATCGTCGGAGTAGGTCGGGTGAGCTCGCGCACCGAAACGCGACGAAGGGGAACACCAAAGAACGAGCGTCGCGCCGCGCCGTAAAAATGGAAACCTCGAAGTGCGCCTCCAAAAATCCAAGCAATCCTCCAGAGGATGCAGAACACGAAGGGTAACAATTTTGCTGAAGAGCTTGAGGTGAGGAGAAGCTCGGAAATGCAGAAAAATGGGAGAAGAAGGAGGCTCGGATCCTTTAAATAGCCTGCTCAAACAAATCAGGAAATGACGGATGTGTCCCAATTTCCGGGCGCTGGGAGATTCGGGCTGCTACAGTGTTGGGCCCGGCCCAACACTGTGCGTGCCCGAATTCCTCACGGGCCTCCACGTAGCCCGCCAAACAGCGCACAGCCAAATCCGCCACCACCCAAGCGCCACGTGGCCCACCGCACACGCCGACGCGTGGCGCACCCGAGCGCGGGAAACCAGTCAACGCGCGCCCACGTGCGCCTGCACCCTCTGCACGCACGCGCCCCGAGGCCTGGCGCACCCACACCGTGGACCGAGCGTGCTACACCGCACCTACCACGCGCTGCCACGTGTCACTATCCGGTCCACCGTACACCCGTGCTTCTCCCGTGGACCGCGCCCGCTGCGCCGGCCAACCGGGAGCCGCCACGTGGCCCGTGCCCGGTGCACGCCTCCGCGGTGGACCGCGCACCTGCCCGCGCGCCCCCGCGCCTGCCCGCGGCCGCGCCGTCGCGCTCCGCCGCTGCCCGCCGCCGCCGCCGCTGCCCGCCGGTCGCCGGAACAGTACCATTTGCCTCGAAAAACGTGCGCATCATCCGGGCTCCGAAAAATATAAGTGAATAGTCCATTTTCATCGTTTTCGCGCGCTGAATCCAAATCCGATGTCCATTTTGCCAAATTCCAACCCTAAAAATTGTCGAAGGCATCCGGAGAGGTGATCTTTTTGTTACGGCATTCTGGTGTTGGCATATTTCGTGAGTCAAGTCAGTGAGTTGAGTCGGAGTCTTAAAGGGATCAAATTGTCAATCAGCAATCAAAAACTTAGAGAAGATTCAACAAGAGCTCAAGTTGACACTCAGTGTCTTGAATCTTGAAGATTGAAGTTGAAGAATTGTGGATCAGTTACATCAATCTCAAGAAGAAAGTATTCAAAAGGATCAGGTATGTTTAACTAAATAATTTTGGTGATCCGAATACTTTCTTATAGTGTAGAAACAATTGGATGAACGTTTAATTGCATAATAATCAAAAACTGGTGTTCGGACATGTTCAGGATCCGGATCAGAGCCAACGATCCGGATCCCGAAGGTTGTTGCTTCATACAAGACTTCGATCCGGATCCATGCAATTTCCGATCCGGATCCCGAATGTTAAGTTTTCTGATTTGTATGAACGATCCGGATCGGGCAATGCGATCCGGATCCCGAACCATGGTATTTCTGGAATCGTCAATCTCGTTACGACGATCCGGATCGCAGTAAATCCGATCCGGATCGCCGTCCTGAAAATTTCCAAATAAGGTATGTTTTTGATTCTTATCTCTTTCCAAAGGTTTCTAAACCATAAATAGACATTTAGGGTCTCTCAAAAACGTGGGAGCTACGGCCGATCTTTTTATAAAACTCTTGAGAGCAACCCTAGAGGCTAGGTTTTCATTGTTCTTCTTAATAGCCTCTTCTAGGTCAATTCGAAGGTTCTTTCAAGAACATATCTTTTGTCGAATTGATCTAATCTTTGCTTAGAGATTTCTTCTACGGTTCCTCAATGAGAATCTAAGCAAAGGATCACCATCGAAGTCAATATTCTTATCGACTGAGTTTGCGTCGTGGATTCGACGTGGCATCGTGGATTCGGTGTGCTAAAGGCGTTTCGTGAATTCGAAACGTGTGCTCGTGGATTCGAGTGGCGTTCGTGGATTCGAACGTGTGCAGTGGGCGAGCAAAATCGGTGGAGCGCGAGGTCCAAGAAATTGAAGGAGGGGTTAAATCCGTGGAGACGGTAATCACCTTGTTATTCTTCCTTTCTTAGGGATTGTTATTGCGTGGATATCTAACCGGTCAGCGCAAGGTCCGAAGAAGCTGAAGGAGGGGTTGAGTCCGTGGAGTCGGTAATCACCTTGTTATTCTTCTATTCTTAGTGGATTGTTATTGCGTGTTGGTCCCGTGGTTTTTCTCCTGGATTGGAGTTTCCACGTATATCTTGGTGTGCTGTTTTTATTTTCCGCATTGGTTTTTATTTTGCACTAAGATTTGGTTTTATAAGTATTACAGCTATTCACCCCCCCTCTAGTTGTTTGATAGTACCTATTTAGATCCTTTGGGATTAATAACTCTACACTTTTATCCAAACTTCGCCCTGAGTCCAATTTTGACATCCGTGTCGCGCGAAACCACTTCTAAACACTCGACGGGTCCTCCAATTACCCACGTGATCTCTTTTTAAGCCCGAAGTCCACCACTTGTGTCCAAATTGCGCGCAAACACCCCCAAAGGCCACTAATCCATCAGTAGTCTCTTAAGTGGGGATTCGGGTCCTTACAAATTCAAGCAAAACTCCATCCTTCGGAAAGTCGAAGAAAGGCAAAGGCTCTTCAAGCTACAAGTCAAGAAAGCAAGAGAGTTCTTCCAAGGATAAGAAAAACTCAGAGGGACAAGTACAATGCTTCAAATGTCGAGGTTACGGCCACATTGCTACGGAGTGTCCCAACAAGAATCCAGCAAAGAAGAAGGCAATGCAAGCCATCACTTGGGATGACACTTCAACGACAAACGAGTCATCTTCCAAGTGCATTGAATGAAAAGGGCTTTCACTTTCAATCACTCCAATTTAATTTTATATGGATTATCAACTTTACTCCATAATCATAATCTTGAAGATACTTCATTATAGGAGTTTTTGATATTATAAGCATCAAATTTTAGAAATCATGTGTGATCTTTAGATGCTTAATCTATCTCGGTTGTGTGAGTTCATTGTGATAAACGTGAGACAACCGATAGACTAAAATTTGGGATTTAATTCTTTCACGTAAGAGATTGCATTCTTACAAGGGTATTGAAATGATTTGCAAAAGATGTGAAAAGAGTTACATCCGAAAGGAGTGTGAAAACTACCACCACATGCTGGAAAGAGCTGCCACCCCGGTCGTCCGGTTTGTGTGTGAAGCTACCACATGTTATGGATGCTTGATTGTATTTTATGAGAAAATCTTTAGTTGAAGCATTTGGAGATTTATATGCAAAGCTCGTATATTTTGAATAATCTCCTGGTTGGTATAAGGTGGGATAGTTGAAAGATGCTCAAAGAGCCACCCTTAGGTATTTTAGTGATTATCTCAATTTGAAAGGGTAGAATTCAAGATTGATGTCGTTTGGAAATCTCCGTATGTCATCTTTGTAAATCCGTTACATCTTGATAGACTTTGGATCTCAAGATTATTTTTGATGACTTGTGTTTGATGAATATAACATGAAAAACTGTTTATAATGTTTTATCTTTGTTTTTCATGATTTAGGAGTAAATCTTTTTAATCTTGTGAAATTAATTGGATTGAATGACATCTTGTTAATTCATTGGTTAAAGCACTTAAATTGTTTTCTTGATGGAATACAAATCGGTATTTGAAAAGATTGTAAAATTTGGATTTGTTTCAAGGAATTATTAGTTTTTTTTTGCTTTCTGGTACAGGTACGGAATCTGCATTTTTGTTATATACCAGAACTGAGCTTTTATCTCTCTTTCTCTATGAACTAATATTGTTAGTGATTTCCTTTTGTCTAGTATGTTCACTGTTTGACAATTTGTGACAAAAAGGGGGAGAAGAGAAATGACGGAGATGAGATCATCAAGAGAGGATAAACGAAACGAAAATAGATAAATGGGGGAGAACGGAAAATGATGATCGTATCACAAAGGGGGAGAACATAGATGCTCAAGAACATGGAGAACATGGAAAACATGTTAGAGATGCTCAAGATAGGGGGGAGACAGAAAAAATTGAAAGAGCAGACAAACAAAAGAACCAAAAGGAAGACGGATCAAATGTAGGATTGTAATTTCTAACGACTAACGTTTGATTTTGTTTGGAGTTTTGTTTTGCAGGAATTACATCACTTTAAGACTCCAAGTCCTAAGTCATAGAGTATGTTCTAGGACTGTTTGGTTCAAATGTAATTTTGTATTTATTGGATCTTTCACGCAAAGAAAATCAATGTTTTGGTGATGACATTGAATTTCGATTTTTTGGTTTAAGATGAGTGACTTGAGCGCTTTTATGTATTTTTGGGTTTTGTCACGAAATTGCCAAAGGGGGAGATTGTTACGGCATTCTGGTGTTGGCATATTTCGTGAGTCAAGTCAGTGAGTTGAGTCGGAGTCTTAAAGGGATCAAATTGTCAATCAGCAATCAAAGACTTAGAGAAGATTCAACAAGAGCTCAAGTTGACACTCAGTGTCTTGAATCTTGAAGATTGAAGTTGAAGAATTGTGGATCAGTTACATCAATCTCAAGAAGAAAGTATTCAAAAGGATCAGGTATGTTTAACTAAATAATTTTGGTGATCCGAATACTTTCTTATAGTGTAGAAACACTTGGATGAACTTTTAATTGCATGATAATCAAAAACTGGTGTTCGGACATGTTCAGGATCCGGATAAGAGCCAACGATCCGGATCCCGAAGGTTGTTGCTTCATACAAGACTTCGATCCGGATCCATGCAATTTCCGATCCGGATCCCGAATGTTAAGTTTTCTTATTTGTATGAACGATCCGGATCGGGCAATGCGATCCGGATCCCGAACCATGGTATTTCTGGAATCGTCAATCTCGTTACGACGATCCGGATCGCAGTAAATCCGATCCGGATCGCCGTCCTGAAAATTTCCAGATAAGGTATGTTTTTGATTCTTATCTCTTTCCAAAGGTTTCTAAACTATAAATAGACATTTAGGGTCTCTCAAAAACGTGGGAGCTACGGCCGATCTTTTTATAAAACTCTTGAGAGCAACCCTAGAGGCTAGGTTTTCATTGTTCTTCTTAATAGCCTCTTTTAGGTCAATTCGAAGGTTCTTTCAAGAACATATCTTTTGTCGAATTGATCTAATCTTTGCTTAGAGATTTCTTCTACGGTTCCTCAATGAGAATCTAAGCAAAGGATCACCATCGAAGTCAATATTCTTATCGACTGAGTTTGCGTCGTGGATTCGACGTGGCATCGTGGATTCGGTGTGCTAAAGGCGTTTCGTGGATTCGAAACGTGTGCTCGTGGATTCGAGTGGCGTTCGTGGATTCGAACGTGTGCAGTGGGCGAGCAAAATCGGTGGAGCGCGAGGTCCAAGAAATTGAAGGAGGGGTTAAATCCGTGGAGACGGTAATCACCTTGTTATTCTTCCTTTCTTGGGGATTGTTATTGCGTGGATATCCAACCGGTCAGCGCAAGGTCCAAAGAAGCTGAAGGAGGGGTTGAGTCCGTGGAGTCGGTAATCACCTTGTTATTCTTCTATTCTTAGTGGATTGTTATTGCGTGTTGGTCCCGTGGTTTTTCTCCTGGATTTGAGTTTCCACGTATATCTTGGTGTGCTGTTTTTATTTTCCGCATTGGTTTTTATTTTGCACTAAGATTTGGTTTTATAAGTATTACACCTATTCACCCCCCCTCTAGTTGTTTGATAGTACCTATTTAGATCCTTTGGGATTAATAACTCTACACTTTTATCCAAACTTCGCCCTGAGTCCAATTTTGACATTCGTGTCGCGCGAAACCACTTCTAAACACTCGACGGGTCCTCCAATTACCCACGTGATCCCTTTTTAAGCCCGAAGTCCACCACTTGTGTCCAAATTGCGCACAAACACCCCCAAAGGCCACTAATCCATCAGTAGTCTCTTAAGTGGGGATTCGGGTCCTTACAAATTCAAGCAAAACTCCATCCTTCGGAAAGTCGAAGAAAGGCAAAGGCTCTTCAAGCTACATGTCAAGAAAGCAAGAGAGTTCTTCCAAGGATAAGAAAAACTCAGAGGGACAAGTACAATGCTTCAAATGTCGAGGTTACGGCCACATTGCTACGGAGTGTCCCAACAAGAATCCAGCAAAGAAGAAGGCGATGCAAGCCATCACTTGGGATGACACTTCAACGACAAACGAGTCATCTTCCAAGTGCATTGAATGAAAAGGGCTTTCACTTTCAATCACTCCAATTTAATTTTATATGGATTATCAACTTTACTCCATAATCATAATCTTGAAGATACTTCATTATAGGAGTTTTTGATATTATAAGCATCAAATTTTAGAAATCATGTGTGATCTTTAGATGCTTAATCTATCTCGGTTGTGTGAGTTCATTGTGATAAACGTGAGACAACCGATAGACTAAAATTTGGGATTTAATTCTTTCACGTAAGAGATTGCATTCTTACAAGGGTATTGAAATGATTTGCAAAAGATGTGGAAAGAGTTACATCCGAAAGGAGTGTGAAAACTACCACCACATGCTGGAAAGAGCTGCCACCCCGGTCGTCCGGTTTGTGTGTGAAGCTACCACATGTTATGGATGCTTGATTGTATTTTATGAGAAAATCTTTAGTTGAAGCATTTGGAGATTTATATGCAAAGCTCGTATATTTTGAATAATCTCCTGGTTGGTATAAGGTGGGATAGTTGAAAGATGCTCAAAGAGCCACCCTTAGGTATTTTAGTGATTATCTCAATTTGAAAGGGTAGAATTCAAGATTGATGTCGTTTGGAAATCTCCGTATGTCATCTTTGTAAATCCGTTACATCTTGATAGACTTTGGATCTCAAGATTATTTTTGATGACTTGTGTTTGATGAATATAACATGAAAAACTGTTTATAATGTTTTATCTTTATTTTTCATGATTTAGGAGTAAATCTTTTTAATCTTGTGAAATTAATTGGATTGAATGACATCTTGTTAATTCATTGGTTAAAGGACTTAAATTGTTTTCTTGATGGAATACAAATCGGTATTTGAAAAGATTGTAAAATTTGGATTTGTTTCAAGGAATTATTAGTTTTTTTTTGCTTTCTGGTACAGGTACGGAATCTGCATTTTTGTTATATACCAGAACTGAGCTTTTATCTCTCTTTCTCTATGAACTAATATTGTTAGTGATTTCCTTTTGTCTAGTATGTTCACTGTTTGACAATTTGTGACAAAAAGGGGGAGAAGAGAAATGACGGAGATGAGATCATCAAGAGAGGATAAACGAAACAAAAATAGATAAATGGGGGAGAACGGAAAATGATGATCGTATCACAAAGGGGGAGAACATAGATGCTCAAGAACATGGAGAACATGGAAAACATGTTAGAGATGCTCAAGATAGGGGGGAGACAGAAAAAATTGAAAGAGCAGACAAACAAAAGAACCAAAAGGAAGACGGATCAAATGTAGGATTGTAATTTCTAACGACTAACGTTTGATTTTGTTTGGAGTTTTGTTTTGCAGGAATTACATTACTTTAAGACTCCAAGTCCTAAGTCATAGAGTATGTTCTAGGACTGTTTGGTTCAAATGTAATTTTGTATTTATTGGATCTTTCACGCAAAGAAAATCAATGTTTTGGTGATGACATTGAATTTCGATTTTTTGGTTTAAGATGAGTGACTTGAGCGCTTTTATGTATTTTTGGGTTTTGTCACGAAATTGCCAAAGGGGGAGATTGTTACGGCATTCTGGTGTTGGCATATTTCGTGAGTCAAGTCAGTGAGTTGAGTCGGAGTCTTAAAGGGATCAAATTGTCAATCAGCAATCAAAGACTTAGAGAAGATTCAACAAGAGCTCAAGTTGACACTCAGTGTCTTGAATCTTGAAGATTGAAGTTGAAGAATTGTGGATCAGTTACATCAATCTCAAGAAGAAAGTATCCAAAAGGATCAGGTATGTTTAACTAAATAATTTTGGTGATCCGAATACTTTCTTATAGTGTAGAAACACTTGGATGAACTTTTAATTGCATAATAATCAAAAACTGGTGTTCGGACATGTTCAGGATCCGGATCAGAGCCAACGATCCGGATCCCGAAGGTTGTTGCTTCATACAAGACTTCGATCCGGATCCATGCAATTTCCGATCCGGATCCCGAATGTTAAGTTTTCTGATTTGTATGAACGATCCGGATCGGGCAATGCGATCCGGATCCCGAACCATGGTATTTCTGGAATCGTCAATCTCGTTACGACGATCCGGATCGCAGTAAATCCGATCCGGATCGCCGTCCTGAAAATTTCCAGATAAGGTATGTTTTTGATTCTTATCTCTTTCCAAAGGTTTCTAAACTATAAATAGACATTTAGGGTCTCTCAAAAACGTGGGAGCTACGGCCGATCTTTTTATAAAACTCTTGAGAGCAACCCTAGAGGCTAGGTTTTCATTGTTCTTCTTAATAGCCTCTTTTAGGTCAATTCGAAGGTTCTTTCAAGAACATATCTTTTGTCGAATTGATCTAATCTTTGCTTAGAGATTTCTTCTACTGTTCCTCAATGTGAATCTAAGCAAAGGATCACCATCGAAGTCAATATTCTTATCAACTGAGTTTGTGTCGTGGATTCGACGTGGCATCGTGGATTCGGTGTGCTAAAGGCGTTTCGTGGATTCGAAACGTGTGCTCGTGGATTCGAGTGGCATTCGTGGATTCGAACGTGTGCAGTGGGCGAGCAAAATCGGTGGAGCGCGAGGTCCAAGAAATTGAAGGAGGGGTTAAATCCGTGGAGACGGTAATCACCTTGTTATTCTTCCTTTCTTAGGGATTGTTATTGCGTGGATATCCAACCGGTCAGCGCAAGGTCCGAAGAAGCTGAAGGAGGGGTTGAGTCCGTGGAGTCGGTAATCACCTTGTTATTCTTCTATTCTTAGTGGATTGTTATTGCGTGTTGGTCCCGTGGTTTTTCTCCTGGATTGGAGTTTCCACGTATATCTTGGTGTGCTGTTTTTATTTTCCGCATTGGTTTTTATTTTGCACTAAGATTTGGTTTTATAAGTATTACCCTATTCACCCCCCCTCTAGTTGTTTGATAGTACCTATTTAGATCCTTTGGGATTAATAACTCTACACTTTTATCCAAACTTCGCCCTGAGTCCAATTTTGACATCCGTGTCGCGCGAAACCACTTCTAAACACTCGACGGGTCCTCCAATTACCCACGTGATCCCTTTTTAAGCCCGAAGTCCACCACTTGTGTCCAAATTGCGCACAAACACCCCCAAAGGCCACTAATCCATCAGTAGTCTCTTAAGTGGGGATTCGGGTCCTTACAAATTCAAGCAAAACTCCATCCTTCGGAAAGTCGAAGAAAGGCAAAGGCTCTTCAAGCTACAAGTCAAGAAAGCAAGAGAGTTCTTCCAAGGATAAGAAAAACTCAGAGGGACAAGTACAATGCTTCAAATGTCGAGGTTACGGCCACATTGCTACGGAGTGTCCCAACAAGAATCCAGCAAAGAAGAAGGCGATGCAAGCCATCACTTGGGATGACACTTCAACGACAAACGAGTCATCTTCCAGTGATGATGAAAACAACGCAACGACATTCCACGCGTCCACATCTTCACCCTTCATGTGCTTAATGGCAAGTACCTCCGATTCGTTGTCCAACTCCTCCCTTGTTGAAAAGAATGTCATGGACGACGAATCGAGTAACTCTGAAGGTGAAGATTTTGCTCTTGCCTACCACAAACTTTTGAGGGATTCAAAGAAACTGGCAAAGCAAAACAGGAGTTTGAGAGGGAGATTGCAGGAACTCGAAGAAGAAGTGAAAACAGCAACTTCTCTCTCGAACGCTCTTGAAGTGGAAAGGGATAACCTGATCAAGACAAATGTTTTCCTTCAAGAGAAAAATGAGCATTTTGAGAAGGAACATGTAAAAATGGTGGATAAGGCGAATTACTTCTTGAAGCTCTACAACGAGGCTCGACAAGAAAAAATGAAAATGACAAAGACCATTTTCCAACTCAAGGATGATCTAAAGAGATTCTCATCAGGAAGGAGTAAGTTGGACAAGCTTCTTGGTCTTGGTCAAACAAACCATTTCGGCCTCGGATACACTCAAACTGGAGATATTCCTAGTTCGAGTGGAACAGTTTTTGTGCCTCAGTCGGTTACTCCTCCTTCGACACCGGAATTCGCGACAAACAATGACAACAAGCCTACTTCATCCTCTTCAGGATCGACAAGCATTAAGGTATGTTTTCGTTGTGGTTTTTCAGGTCACATAAGGAGGAATTGCAAGATGGAAACCAAACGCTCAACTCAAGCACTTCTTGCAACGACTACCAAAAAGGTGATTCCTCGGAAATCAAATGCAAATCATTCGAAGGAAAAGAGCCTTGGTAGTTCACCGCGCAACACGACATCATCAAGGAGCAGCAATCAATCTAACAAGATGCTTTCACCAAGGAGAATAACTTCGCGATCATTGCCAACGCAGTCCAAAAAGGTTTGGGTGCGCAAAGGTGAAATTTTCACTTGTCTTGTTATTAACATTTCCTTGCATGCGTATGATAATTCGTCTTGGTATCTGGATAGCGGATGTTCCCGTCACATGACCGGTGACAAAAACTGCTTTCAAAATTTTAAAAAAATCTCTGGAGGACTTGTAGTTTTCGGAGACGGTCGGTCTTCCAAAATTGTTGGAAAAGGAACTGTAGCTATTCCGGATGGCCCGGTACTGAACAATGTGTTATTTGTTGAAGGCCTTAAGACTAACCTCATTAGTATTAGTCAACTCTGTGACAATGGTTTTTCAGTTAATTTTTCATCGGTTGAATGTGTTGTAACTGATAAGGACCATGTTTTCTTTTTAAAGGGGGTTAGATCTGAAAATAACTGTTATGTTGTTCCAAATAAAATTTCTGAAAATTGCAACTTAGCCTCTTTGAATAAGGAAACACTTTGGCATGAAAGGCTAGGTCACATAAATTTTAAGGAACTTGCTAGAATTTCAAACAAAGACGTGGTCAAGGGGGTTAACTTTCACTTAAACAAAACATTGTGTGTGGTGGTTGCCAAAAGGGAAAACAATCCAGGACTGCACACAAGAACTTGAACCACGTTGGTACTAAACGGCCTTTGGAATTATTACACATGGATTTAATGGGGCCAACTCGTCAACCATCTTTGGGAGGTAAAGGGTATATTTTCTTGATGATTGATGATTTCTCTAGATATTCATGGGTAGCATTTTTAAAAGAGAAAGCGGATACTTTTGATTCTTTTCATGAGATTTGCCATCGTATTATGACTGAAAAGAATGAAAAGATCATTCGTGTTAGAAGTGATAGAGGTGGAGAATTCATAAATTCTAAATTCATTGATTTTTGCACTTCCAACGGCATTAAACATGAATTCTCAGCACCCTATACACCTCAACAGAATGGTGTAGTCGAGCGCAAAAACAGAGTTGTACAAGAGATGGCACGTGTTATGCTTCATAGCCAGAATTTACCGTTATATTTTTGGGCTGAAGCTGTGAACACTGCAGTCTATGTAATTAATCGAGTTTATTTGCGCCCGGGAACTTTAAATACACCATATGAACTATGGCTTTGTAGAAAACCGAACATCAAATATTTTCGTATCTTTGGGAGTCGGTGTTACATTTTACGTGACCGCGAAAATCTTAGAAAATTTGACTCTCGAAGTGACGAAGGGATTTTCGTGGGTTATTCTACAAACAGTAGAGCATATCGGGTATTTAACTTGGAATCTAAAACGATGGTAGAATCTATAAATGTTAAAGTAGATGAAGCTTTCCACTTTGCATCTGATAAATCTACCCCTGATATCTCTCTTGATGATGATACACCTGCAAATGCATCTTCTCATAACAATTCTTCCGATAATGATGATGCATCTAATGGCTCTTCAAGTTTATCTGATGTGCAGGAATCATCTCATGTACCTCCGAGTACTCCGTTACCTCAAACGTTACGCATCTCCAAGGATCATCCTGAATCAAACATTATTGGAGACCCACAAGAAGGAGTCAGGACTCGGAGACTGTTGGTTTGTGGATTCGCTTGTTACGTTTCCTTAATCGAACTAAAGAACGTCGATGAAGCTCTTCAGGATGACTACTGGATTGAAGCAATGCAGGAAGAGCTCCATCAATTTGAACGCAACAAAGTCTGGGAATTAACAAAGCCTCTGAAGCAACACAATGTGATTGGTTAAATGAATTTTCAAGAACAAGAAAAATGAGGATGGTACCATCATCAGGAATAAAGCACGTTTAGTTGCTCAAGGCTACTCTCAAATAGAAGGTATAGACTTTGATGAAACTTTCGCCCCAGTAGCTAGACTCGAGTCCATTCGTATCCTATTTGCAATTGCTTGTCATTTTAAAATAAAACTTTTTCAAATGGACGTTAAGAGCGCGTTTTTGTTGGGTTATGTATAATAGGATCTAAATAGGGGAAAAAACACCTAGAGGGGGGTGAATAGGTGTAAACAATAAACACTCAAAAATCTTTGCGACATAAAACCCAATGCGGAAAAATAAATAACACGCAGAGATTTTTACGTGGAAAACTCCAAACCGGAGTAAAAAACCACGGGACCGATAACACGGTGAAATCCACTAGAATTAAACACGTACAAGGTGATATACCGTACTCACAGACGACTCAACCTTTTCCATACGCTCCTAGTTGATCTTCTCCGCTCGCTCCATGACGCTTCTCGAATCTACGATCTGCGTCCAACACCGAATCCACGGCGTCCAACGTCGAGTCCACGACGTCCGACCGAATCCACGGTCTTCACCCAGTAGCACGCTTCGAATCCACGAACGTACCTCGCTCCGAATCCACGAGAGCGGTAGCACCTTGAATCCATAAGGCCACGCGAGTCCACGCGCCGATTTTGGGGTAAATCATTGTTTTTTGGGTGGTGATGATCCGCCGAATACTTAGATTAGAAATAGATCGGAAATACCATCTAAGTATTCATTGATTTGATTCTACTCAAAATGTGAGTATGAAAACCTAGAATCAAATCAATCAATATAGATGAAGAAACATAAGATAGAATCTATGATTTCCTTTCTTCTCTATATGTGGATCTTAGGCCGTATAAAAGATGACGGCTTTTAGGCTTAGCGGCTTCTTTTTGGATTATTGGATTAGCCCTAGAAAAAGAATCATAGGGTCTATTTATAGGTTAGAAACCCTTGGAAAAAGATAAGGATAAAAAACTATCCTTTTCTGGAATTTTACATGACGACGATCCGGATCGGAGATCGGCGATCCGGATTGCAGTAGCGAGAAAAACAGTTTCCAGAAAAACGAAGGTTCGGGATCCGGATCGAAGTGCCTGATCCGGATCGTTCATACAGTTCACCAAACATCAACGTTCGGGATCCGGATTGAAAAGCCTGATCCGGATCGTTCAAATAAAATGGTAAACCCAGTGTTCGGGATCCGGATCAAAGGAAGCTACGATCCGGATTGAACTGGTGTATGAACGAACAACCTTCGGGATCCGGATTGCAAAGTCTGATCCGGATCCTGAACATGTCCCATGTCCAGTTTTTGATATTTATTCAATTACAAGTTCATCCAAGTGTTTCTACACTATAAGAAGTATTCGGATCACCAAAGATATTAAGTTAAACATACCTGATCCTTTTGAATTCTTCTTTCTTGAGATTGAGTTACATGATCCAACCTTCTTTACCTTCAATCTTCAAGACTTAACCGAATTCACGAAATACGCCAACTTAAATTCCGTAACAATCTCCCCCTTTGGCGGTTTCGTGACAAAACATAGATCCACTCAAGAAAATTCAAAAAGATATTTTTGTTGCTATCACCATACAACAAAAATTTACAATGGAGATCCAAAATAAAATACATGAGTTAAACTCCTAAAACAGACTCTAGACTTAGACATCTGTACTCTCTGCAAAAGAAATCATTCTTGACAAAAGAAATCGTTAGATACCTCAAGAATTTTATATCATTCAAAAACCACATACAGAGATGAAGTTTATACTCATTTATACTTACCATGACATTTATACATTCAGATATGTAAATTGATCATAGTTAAAACACCAACATATCTTCTATGCAATCAAAATCCAAATGTCATGTTAGTGAACATCAACTTGTTAGTTATATTACATGCCCAAATAGTTAGTCGAATAGTTAGTCGAGGCATGCATTCAAACACAAATGAAAACCAAAAGTTGAAGTTCTACTTACCTTTCAAGTTGAGGTTATACTTACCTCTATAGTTTCAAGTTTCTCACAAACATTGTATCATTGTTTATACTTCTCTCTCCCCCTTTTTGTCACAAAAGTTAACCAAAAAATTACCAAAATGGAGAGAATAGTTAACAGTTCAAGTACCAAAAGTTTGAGAACTAAAAACTAAAAATTAAAACTTAAAAACCTGCACAAGAAAATTATTAGAAAACAGCACAAGTCAATCATCTGAGGCAGAGTCTTCAGAGCTCGTGCAGCCCAGTTTTTTCAAAATTCCTTTAAGCATTCCCGAAATCGTAGAACACTCTTGTTTCATCTGATGTATGTCCTTGGACATCTTTCTGAGTTCTAGAGCCATTTTATCTTGTTCTTGGTTGATGGAAGATTCTAAGTTTGCCTTTTGGTCAGTTCTTCTGGAAGTTGAAGAACGTTGTGTGACGACTGACGGAGCAGTCCGACCTTCATTCCGAGGAGATCTTCTTGGCAGAGAATGTGAATTGTCAAGAGGTTCATTGCTTGGCACATTCTTTTTCCTTGCTTGCTGCTTAAGTATTGAGGAAGACTTCAGTAGCTTCTTGTTCTTTAGGTAAACCTTATTTTCTTCATCAATACCTTGTTGTACTTCAGTAAGAAATGTGTCCCAATCTTCTTCGTCTTCAGATTCATTTTCAGTTTGAGGGATATTCTTTGTTTCATCTTGACATGTTTCATTTATTTCAATACCTCGAGCTCGTCCAAGCCGTCGAGCAAGTCTTTTTCTTTTTGTCTTCCCAGAAGTTTCTTCCATTGGAGCTTTGCCCTTTTTAGCAGCAGTAGGCGGAGCCTTTGATGTTTCCGCAGGCGCTTTTCCTTTCGAAGCAGTGGGTGCTGTTGCTTCAACTTGCAACTCATCCCAATCGATCGATTCCGTCTCAGATTCCGTATCGGAATCATCTTTTGTTTTCTTCGCTTTCTTAGCCCTCTTGGGCTTGACAGTGTCTCTCGTATGTACCATAGCAGCCAGAAGAAAAATAATCCAGGTGATCACCATTGCTATTGGTTTCTTGTGAAAAGAAATCCTGTGAGCAACAACTCAAGAACACGAAAAAAATTGTTAATTTTCAAAAATTAGAAAAATTGTACCCAAATAATCATTATCGTGTAGAGAGACTAAGAATCAAATTAGTTTTGCAAAAGGAATTTTAAAAATAGATCAATCGCATGATTTTCGAAAATTCCCATTATATGCCCTAAAACCGAAATTTTTGAAATCGAAGCCCAAAAATCCGTTTACCATGAGAATACCTAGCATATAATCAAAACTAATCTACCCAGAGTTCTTATTTCAAAAGAGATTTGATCAAAAACCATCCACAAACGAAATAGATACAAGAATTTCATCACGTTTTGAGGAAGAATATGAAAAACTGTGAAAAAACCGAGATTTTGATCAATAAAACTTACTTGGAGTCGAAGAACTTGAGTTTGAAAGCTTCCAAGATGGATGAATTCTAGAGAGAGAAGCTCTGGAAACTTTGGAACAAAAGATTGGAGTAAAAGAAATCAAAACCCTTTTGTTCTATATAAAACCCTAGCCGCGATCCGGATCAGTTCGTGATTACGATCCGGATCGGCTACCCGCAGAGAAAATCTGCGTTCGGGATCCGGATCGGCAAGTCCAATCCGGATCGTTTGCCCGCAGAAGAATATCTGCGTTCGGGATCCGGATCGGCAGGTCCAATCCGGATCGGCTCCAACTTTTTCTTTAGAAAATTTCAGAGAAATTCTAGAAAAACCAGAAAAAGATTGTAAGCACTTTTGTGTATCAACTTTAAACGAAAATCATCGTTTCATACAACAAGAAATATATTATGCCAAATCTATCAATAACATCCAACAAATGAAACGAAAATTTATAAAAATTAAATCCTTTAAAGTTGAACAACTTCAATTACATCTAACTTGATCTTATGTGTAATGCCTTTATCAAATCATCAATTCGGTAAAGAAAATGAAATACAAAGATCAATAGATGTCTGAAATCCCAGATAAGTTAGATAATATATCTAGTCAATTTATTAAAGAGAGTGGCTCTTTGAGCATCTTTCATTAAAATTCCCACCTTATACCAACCTTAAAATTTTGACAGAGTCAAGTATTTCAACATGCATTTTATTTAATCAAACTTGAAAAACCTTGCTTGGTATACATGTGGTAGCTGCACACAGTACTCGGACGACCGAGGTGGTAGCTCTTTCCTCCATGTGGTGGTAGTTTTCACACTCCTTATTGGGATGTAACTCTTTCCACATCTTTTGAGCATAATATTTTTTCTTTGACTCCCCCTCAATTGGCTATCAATTATTTAAGATATAAAGTATTTAGCCAAATATTGATCTCGATTTCATACTCGACTAAACAGTCAAATAAGATAAAAACTATACCAAGAAATCATCGAGAGAGAAATTGACTTTGATCAAAACAAAGATGAGTTAATTGACATAAATGATCATTGCATCAAATGAAATATTATGATATCTGAAGCATAATAGATTTCTAAATATATAATAGGATGCAGTTAAAGTCAATAAAACTAATGCTCAATTAATGTTCTATGTCTAAGCATAGATGATGAACAAAAACACAAAAACAAAACCTAACCTAAACAAAAGTTTCAAAAAGTGGTTATTTCAAGGAAAGCATTCCAATTGCTTTACGCAAATGAATAAAACGTTTTTGATCCAAAGGTTTTGTTAAAAAGTCAGCTAATTGATCTTCAGTTGAAATGTAGGAAATTTGAAGAATATTTGATTCAACTAGCTCTCTAAGAAAATGATATCTAAGTTCAATGTGTTTTGTTCTAGAGTGCAACACAGGATTTTTTGAAATGTTTATAGCACTAGTGTTGTCACATAAAACAGTTACCGAAGTTGCTGAAATCCGGAAGTCGCTCAACACGCTTTTCATCCAAATGAGTTGAGTTGAACAACTACCCGCTGAGATGTATTCCGCTTCGGCAGTCGAGAGTGCAATGCATTTTTGCTTTTTACTATGCCATGCAACAAGACAATGGCCAAGATAAAAACATGCACCACTCGTACTTTTCCGATCATCCACAGATCCTGCCCAATTGGCATCTGAGTATCCAATAATATCTAGACTTGTTCCCATAGGATACCAAATTCTGAAATTAGTGGTTCCTTTGATGTACCGGATGATCCGTTTCACCGCTTTTAGGTGAACCTCCTTTGGTGCTGATTGATATCTCGCGCAAATCCCAACACTAAAGGATATATCCGGGCGACTAGCTGTGAGATAAAGTAGACTTCCAATCATGCTGCGATAAAGTTTCTCGTCTACATTCTCACTGAGAGATTCACTTCCTAATCCCTTATTGCTAGTTCCCATAGGAGTAGGAAAATCTTTAGAATCTTCTAATCCGAATTTCTTTACCAACTCCTTTGCATACTTGGATTGACACAGATGGATGCCTTCACCATTTTGTTTCACTTGCAATCCAAGAAAGTATGTCAGTTCCCCCATCATAGACATCTCAAATTCCCTTTCCATGGTTTCTGCGAATTTAGAAGCATCATTATCCTTTGTTGCTCCAAACACAATGTCATCGACATAGATTTGTGCAACAATGAAGTTATTTTGATAATGCTTCACAAAGAGAGTCCTGTCTGCTCCCCCTCGAGTATAGCCCTTCTCCAAAAGGTGCTTTGTCAACCTTTCGTACCACGCTCGCGGTGCTTGTTTTAAACCGTAAAGAGCCTTTTTCAAACGAAAAATATGGTTAGGTAGTTTACAGTCTACAAAACCTTTCGGTTGAGCCACATAAACTTCCTCATTTAAAAACCCATTTAAAAACGCGCTCTTAACGTCCATTTGAAAGAGTTTTATTTTAAAGTGACAAGAAATAGCGAATAAGATACGAATGGACTCGAGTCTAGCTACAGGGGCGAACGTTTCATCAAAGTCTATACCTTCTATTTGAGAGTAGCCTTGAGCAACTAAACGTGCTTTGTTCCTGATGATGGTACCATCCTCATTTTCTTGTTCTTGAAAATCCATTTAGTACCGATCACATTGTGTTGCATCGGAGGCGTCGTTAATTCCCAGACTTTGTTGCGTTCAAACTGATGGAGCTCTTCCTGCATTGCTTCAATCCAGTAGTCATCCTGAAGAGCTTCATCGATATTCTTTGGTTCGATCATGGAAACGTAACAAGCGAATCCACAAACCAACTGTCTCCGAGTTTTGACTCATTCTTGTGGGTCTCCAATGATGTTTGATTCAGGATGATCCTTGGAGATGCGTAACGTTTGTTGTAATGGAGTACTCGGAGGTACATGAGATGATTCCTGCACATCAGATAAACTTGAAGAACCATTAGATGCATCATTAATATTGGAAGTATTATCATGAGAAGATGCACTTACAGGAGTATCATCACAAGAGAGATATCAGGGGTAGATTTATCAGATGCAAAGTGGAAAGCTTCATCTACTTTAACATTTATAGATTCTACGATCGTTTTAGATTCCAAGTTAAATACCCAATATGCTCTACTATTTGTAGAATACCCCAAGAAAATCCCTTCGTCACTTCGAGAGTCAAATTTTCCAAGATTTTCGCGGTCACGTAAAATGTAACATCGACTCCCAAAGATGCGAAAATATTTGATGTTGGGTTTTCTACAATACCATAGTTCATATGGTGTATTTAACGTTCCCCGGGCGCAAATAAACTCGATTAATAACATAGATTGCA
This sequence comes from Tillandsia leiboldiana, assembly GCA_029204045.2. Lineage (NCBI taxonomy): Eukaryota > Viridiplantae > Streptophyta > Magnoliopsida > Poales > Bromeliaceae > Tillandsia > Tillandsia leiboldiana. The sequence goes on along the minus strand of CM055071.1, from coordinate 34,844,707 downwards.
GTGTTCACAGCTTCAGCCCAAAAATGTAGCGGTAAATTCCGGCTATGAAGCATAACACGTGCCATCTCTTGAACAACCCTGTTTTTGCGCTCGACAACACCATTCTGTTGAGGTGTATAGGGTGCTGAGAATTCATGCTTAATGCCGTTGGAAGTGCAAAAATCAATGAATTTAGAATTTATGAATTCTCCACCTCTATCACTTCTAACACGAATGATCTTTTCATTCTTTTCAATCATAATACGAAGGCAAATCTCGTGAAAAGAATCAAAAGTATCAGCTTTCTCTTTTAAAAATTCTACCCAAGAATACCTAGAGAAATCATCAACCAATAAGAAAATATACCATTTACCTCCCAAGGATGGTTGACGTGTCGGCCCCATAAGATCCATATGCAATAATTCCAAGGGTCGTTTGGTACCGACGTGATTCAAGTTCTTGTGTGCAGTCCTAGATTGTTTTCCCTTTTGACAACCACCACACACAATGTTTTGATTAAGTGAAAGTTTAGGAACCCCCTTGACCACGTCTTTGTTTGAAATTCTAGCAAGTTCCTTAAAATTTATGTTTCCTAGCCTTTCATGCCAAAGTGTTTCATTATTCAAAGAGGCTAAGTTACAATTTTCAGAAATTTTATTGGGAACAACATAACAATTATTTTCAGATCTAACCCTTTTTAAAAGAAAACATGATCCTTATCAGTTACAATGCATTCAACAGATGAAAAATTAACAGAAAAACCATTGTCACAAAGTTGACTGATACTAATGAGGTTAGTCTTAAGCCCATCAACAAATAACACATTATTCAGAATCGGGCCATCTGGAATAGCTACTATTCCTTTTCCAACAATTTTGGAAGACTGACCGTCTCCGAAAACTACAAGTCCTCCGGAGATTTTCTCAAAATTTTGAAAACAGTTTTTGTCACCGGTCATGTGACGGGAACAGCCGCTATCCAGATACCAAGACGAATTATCATATGCATGCAAGGAAATATTTGTAACAAGACAAGGGAAAACTTCACCTTGCGTACCCAAACCTTTCGAGTTTTGGTGTACGTCGGAAATGATTGTGAAGTTGATACCTTTGGTGAAAGCGTCTTGTTTGATCCGTCGCTTTTCCTTGACGTCGTCGTCTTGTTTGATGAACTACCGAGGCTCTTTTCCTTCAAAGAATTTGCATTTGATTTCCGAGGAATCACCCTTTTGGTAGTCGTTGCATGAAGTGCTTGAGTTGAGCGTTTGGCTCCCATCTTGCAATTTCTCCTTATGTGCCCAGCAATACCACAACGAAAACATACCTTAGTGCTTGACGATCCCGAGGAGGGTGAAGTAGGCTTGTTGTCGTTGCTTGTCGTTAGTTCCGGTGTCGGAGGAGGAGATACCGACTGGGGCACAAAGACTGTCCCAACCGAACTAAAATTGTCTTCAGTTCGATTGTATCCGAGGCCGAACTTGTTTGATTGACCAAGACCAAGAAGCTTATCCACTTACTCCTTCCTGATGAAAATCGCTGTAAATCATCCTTGAGTTGGAGAATGGTCTCTGTCATTTCCAATTTTTCCTGTCGAGCCTCGCCGTTGAGCTTCAAGAAGTAATTCGCTTTGTTCACCATATCTATATAATTCTTCTCGAGTTGCTCATTGGACTCTTGAAGGGAAACATTTGCTTTTATCAGATTATCCCTTTCCACTTCAAGATCGGTCGAGAGAGAAGTTACCCTTTTTACTTCTTCTTCGAGATCCTGCAATCTCCCTCTCAACCCCTTGTTTTGCTTAGCCAGTTTCTTTGAATCCCTCAAAAGTCTGTGATAGGCTAGAGCAAAATCTTCACCTCCGAATCATCCGATTCATCGTCCGTTGCAATCTTTTCAATAGTGGAGTTGGACAATGACTCGGATGTACTAGCCATTAAGCACATGAAGGGTGAAGATGTGGACGCGTGGAACGCCGTTGCGTTATCTTCTTCATCACTTGACGATGACTCATTTGACGATGAGGTGTCATCCCAAGTGACGGCTTGCATCGCCTTCTTCTTGACGGATTCTTATTTGGACATTCCGTTGAGATATGGCCGTATCCTCGGCACTTGAAGCATTGGACTTGTCCTTCTGTGCTTTTCTTATCTTTAGAAAAACCCTCTTGCTTTCTTGACTTGTAACTTGAAGAACCCTTGCCTTTCTTCCACTTTCCGAAGGATGGAGTTTTGCTTGAATTACCCATTCGAAAATTTCGGCGAAACTTCCTTGTCAAGAGAGCGAGCTGCTTCTCAAAGTCCTCCATAGATAGGTTCTCGTCATCGCCTGAGGAGGATGAATCCGCGTCTTCTTCTTTTGTTGTTTTCAACGCATAACCTGAAGACTTAGAAGAGGATGCCTTTCCCGAAGAATAGTTAGTAGGAAATGTCATTTCATAAGTTGTAAGAACCAACTAATTCTTCTACACGGATTTCGTCCGGGTGTTTAATAGTTTCAATGGCTATAACCTGGGAACGAAATCTTTCAGGAAGAGTTCTTAATATTTTTCTTACAATTTTAAATTCTAGAATCTGCTCTCCCAAGTTAGCACATGAGTTTACGATGGTCTTGCATCGTGTGTAATAGTCTGTGAACGATTCATTTTCCTGCCATGAAAATAGAGTCAAACTTGCTCGTAAGCATTTGCAGTTTCTGAATCTTCACAGGTTAGTTCCCTCATGCGTAACTTGAAGAACATCCCAGATTTCTTTCGCAGTCTCACAAGCCGAGACGTGAGAGAACTCTGTTTGAGATAAGGCATTAATAAAGCATTAATTCCCTTGCCATTGTAAGAAGAAAAATCTATCTCTTCCTTGGTCCATTTCGACCTAGGTTTGATGGTGCGAACATCACCAATAATTCAGTTGGATTAGACCATCCTAATTCAATTGATTGCCACACCCGTTCGTCGATGGAAATTAAAAAGGCTTTCATCCGTACTTTCCAGTACGCATAATTTGTTCCATCGAAGAACGGAGGTCTGTTGATGTTTCCACCTTCAACCATTGTTTACAACCCTATTCCCGCTCTGATACCACTTGTTGGGTTATGTATAATTGGATCTAAATAGGGGAAAAAACACCTAGAGGGGGGTGAATAGGTGTAAACAATAAACACTCAAAAATCTTTGCGATATAAAACCCAATGCGGAAAAATAAATAACACGCAGAGATTTTTACGTGGAAAACTCCAAACCGGAGTAAAAAACCACGGGACCGATAACACGGTGAAATCCACTAGAATTAAACACGTACAAGGTGATATACCGTACTCACAGACGACTCAACCTTTTCCATACGCTCCTAGTTGATCTTCTCCGCTCGCTCCACGACGCTTCTCGAATCCACGATCTGCGTCCAACGCCGAATCCACGGCGTCCAACGTCGAGTCCACGACGTCCGACCGAATCCACGGTCTTCACCCAGTAGCACGCTTCGAATCCACGAACGTACCTCGCTCCGAATCCACGAGAGCGGTAGCACCTTGAATCCACAAGGCACGCGAGTCCACGCGCCGATTTGGGGTAAATATCGTTGTTTTTTGGTGGTGATGATCCGCCGATACTTAGATTAGAAATAGATCGGAAAGACCATCTAAGTATTCATTGAGTTGATTCTACTCAAAATGTTAGTATGAAAACCTAGAATCAAATCAATCAATATAGATGAAGAAACATAAGATAGAATCTATGATTTTCCTTCTTCTCTATATGTGGATCTTAGGCCGTATAAAAGATGACGGCTTTAGCTTAGCGGCTTCTTTTTGGATTATTGGATTAGCCCTAGAAAAAGAATCATAGGGTCTATTTATAGGTTAGAAACCCTTGGAAAAAGATAAGGATAAAAAACTATCCTTTTCTGGAATTTTACCATGACGACGATCCGGATCGGAGATCGGCGATCCGGATTGCAGTAGCGAGAAAAAACAGTTTCCAGAAAAACGAAGGTTCGGGATCCGGATCGAAGTGCCTGATTCGGATCGTTCATACAGTTCACCAAACATCAACGTTCGGGATCCGGATTGAAAAGCCTGATCCGGATCGGTCAAATAAAATGGTAAACCCAGTGTTCGGGATCCGGATCAAAGGAAGCTACGATCCGGATTGAACTGGTGTATGAACGAACAACCTTCGGGATCCGGATTGCAAAGTCTGATCCGGATCCTGAACATGTCCCATGTCCAGTTTTTGATTTTTATGCAATTAAAAATTCATCCAAGTGTTTCTACACTATAAGAAGTATTCGGATCACCAAAGATATAAGTTAAACATACCTGATCCTTTTGAATTCTTCTTTCTTGAGATTGAGTTATATGATCCAACCTTCTTTACCTTCAATCTTCAAGACTTAACCGAATTCACGAAATACGCCAACTTAATTCCGTAACC
>CM055071.1:34747849-34840203 GCA_029204045.2 Tillandsia leiboldiana | reverse complement strand
TTTCCTTTGCGAAGCAGTGGGAACGGTTGCTTCAACTTGCAACTCATCCCAATCGATTGATTCCGTCTCAGATTCCTATCGGAATCATCTTTTGCTTTCTTCGCTTTCTTAGCCCTCTTGGGCTTGACAGTGTCTCTCGTATGTACCATAGCAGCCAGAAGAAAATGATCCAGGTGATCACCATTGCTATGGTTTCTTGTGAAAAGAAATCCTGTGAGCAACAACTCAAGAACACGAAAAAATTGTTAATTTTCAAAAATTAGAAAAATTGTACCCAAAAATCATTATCGTGTAGAGAGACTAAGAATCAAATTAGTTTTGCAAAAGGAATTTTAAAAATAGATCAATCGCATGATTTTCGGAAAATTCCATTATATGCCCTAAAACCGAAATTTTTGAATCGAAGCCCAAAAATCCGTTTATCATGAGAATACCTAGCATATAATCAAAACTAATCTACCCAGAGTTCTTATTTCAAAAGAAATTTGATCAAAACCATCCACAAACGAAAGATACAGATTTCATCACGTTTTGAGGAAGAATATGAAAAACTGAAAAAACCGAGATTTTGATCAATAAAACTTACTTGGAATCGAAGAACTTGAGTTTGAAAGCTTCCAAGATGGATGAATTCTAGAGAGAGAAGCTCTGGAAACTTTGGAACAAAAGATTGGAGTAAAGAAAATCAAAACCCTTTTGTTCTATATAAAACCCTAGCCGCGATCCGGATCAGTTCGTGAATTGCGATCCGGATCGGCTACCCGCAGAGAAAATCTGCGTTCGGGATCCGGATCGGCAAGTCCAATCCGGATCGTTTGCCCGCAGAAGAATATCTGCGTTCGGGATCCGGATCGGCAGGTCCAATCCGGATCGGCTCCAACTTTTTCTTTAGAAAATTTCAGAGAAATTCTAGAAAAACCAGAAAAAGATTGTAAGCACTTTTGTGTATCAACTTTAAACGAAAATCATCGTTTCATACAACAAGAAATATATTATGCCAAATCTATCAATAACATCCAACCAAATGAAACGAAAATTTATAAAAATTAAATCCTTTTAAAGTTGAACAACTTCAATTACATCTAACTTGATCTTATGTGTAATGCCTTTATCAAATCATCAATTCGGTAAAGAAAATGAAATACAAAGATCAATAGATGTCTGAAATCCCAGATAAGTTAGATAATATATCTAGGTCAATTTATTAAGAGAGTGGCTCTTTGAGCATCTTTCATTAAAATTCCCACCTTATACCAACCTTAAAATTTTGACAGAGTCAAGTATTTCAACATGCATTTTATTTAATCAAACTTGAAAAACCTTGCTTGGTATACATGTGGTAGCTGCACACAGTACTCGGACGACCGAGGTGGTAGCTCTTTCCTCCATGTGGTGGTAGTTTTCACACTCCTTATTGGGATGTAACTCTTTCCACATCTTTTGAGCATAATATTTTTTCTTTGACTCCCCCCTCAATTGGCTATCAATTATTTAAGATATAAAGTATTTAGCCACAATATTGATCTCGATTTCATACTCGACTAAACAGTCAAATAAGATAAAAACTATACCAAGGAAATCATCGAGAGAGAAATTGACTTTGATCAAAACAAAGATGAGTTAATTGACATAAATGATCATTGCATCAAATGAAATATTATGATATCTGAAGCATAATAGATTCTAAATATATAATAGGATGCAGTTAAAGTCAATAAAACTAATGCTCAATTAATGTTCTATGTCTAAGCATAGATGATGAACAAAAACACAAAAACAAAACCTAACCTAAACAAAAGTTTCAAAAAGTGGTTATTTCAAGGAAAGCATTCCAATTGCTTTACGCAAATGAATAAAACGTTTTTGATCCAAAGGTTTTGTTAAAAAGTCAGCTAATGATCTTCAGTTGAAGATGTAGGAAATTTGAAGAATATTTGATTCAACTAGCTCTCTAAGAAAATGATATCTACGTTCAATGTGTTTTGTTCTAGAGTGCAACACAGGATTTTTTGAAATGTTATAGCACTAGTGTTGTCACATAAAACAGTTACCGAAGTTGCTGAAATCCGGAAGTCGCTCAACACGCTTTTCATCCAAATGAGTTGAGTTGAACAACTACCCGCTGAGATGTATTCCGCTTCGGCAGTCGAGAGTGCAATGCATTTTTGCTTTTTACTATGCCATGCAACAAGACAATGGCCAAGATAAAAACATGCACCACCTGTACTTTTCCGATCATCCACAGATCCTGCCCAATTGGCATCTGAGTATCCAATAATATCTAGACTTGTTCCCATAGGATACCAAATTCTGAAATTAGTGGTTCCTTTGATGTACCGGATGATCCGTTTCACCGCTTTTAGGTGAACCTCCTTTGGTGCTGATTGATATCTCGCGCAAATCCCAACACTAAAGGATATATCCGGGCGACTAGCTGTGAGATAAAGTAGACTTCCAATCATGCTGCGATAAAGTTTCTCGTCTACATTCTCACTGAGAGATTCACTTCCTAATCCCTTATTGCTAGTTCCCATAGGAGTAGGAAAATCTTTAGAATCTTCTAATCCGAATTTCTTTACCAACTCCTTTGCATACTTGGATTGACACAGATGGATGCCTTCACCATTTTGTTTCACTTGCAATCCAAGAAAGTATGTCAGTTCCCCCATCATAGACATCTCAAATTCCCTTTCCATGGTTTCTGCGAATTTAGAAGCATCATTATCCTTTGTTGCTCCAAACACAATGTCATCGACATAGATTTGTGCAACAATGAAGTTATTTTGATAATGCTTCACAAAGAGAGTCCTGTCTGCTCCCCCCTCGAGTATAGCCCTTCTCCAAAGGTGCTTTGTCCACCTTTCGTACCACGCTCGCGGTGCTTGTTTTAAACCGTAAAGAGCCTTTTTCAAACGAAAAATATGGTTAGGTAGTTTACAGTCTACAAAACCGTTCGGTTGAGCCACATAAACTTCCTCATTTAAAACCCATTTAAAAACGCGCTCTTAACGTCCATTTGAAAGAGTTTTATTTTAAAGTGACAAGAATAGCGAATAAGATACGAATGGACTCGAGTCTAGCTACAGGGGCGAACGTTTCATCAAAGTCTATACCTTCTATTGAGAGTAGCCTTGAGCAACTAAACGTGCTTTGTTCCTGATGATGGTACCATCCTCATTTTTCTTGTTCTTGAAAATCCATTTAGTACCGATCACATTGTGTTGCATCGGAGGCGTCGTTAATTCCCAGACTTGTTGCGTTCAAACTGATGGAGCTCTTCCTGCATTGCTTCAATCCAGTAGTCATCCTGAAGAGCTTCATCGATATTCTTTGGTTCGATCATGGAAACGTAACAAGCGAATCCACAAACCAACTGTCTCCGAGTTTTGACTCATTCTTGTGGGTCTCCAATGATGTTTGATTCAGGATGATCCTTGGAGATGCGTAACGTTTGTTGTAATGGAGTACTCGGAGGTACATGAGATGATTCCTGCACATCAGATAAACTTGAAGAACCATTAGATGCATCATTAATATTGGAAGTATTATCATGAGAAGATGCACTTACAGGAGTATCATCACAAGAGAGATATCAGGGGTAGATTTATCAGATGCAAAGTGGAAAGCTTCATCTACTTTAACATTTATAGATTCTACGATCGTTTTAGATTCCAAGTTAAATACCCAATATGCTCTACTATTTGTAGAATACCCCAAGAAAATCCCTTCGTCACTTCGAGAGTCAAATTTTCCAAGATTTTCGCGGTCACGTAAAATGTAACATCGACTCCCAAAGATGCGAAAATATTTGATGTTGGGTTTTCTACAATACCATAGTTCATATGGTGTATTTAACGTTCCCGGGCGCAAATAAACTCGATTAATAACATAGATTGCAGTGTTCACAGCTTCAGCCCAAAAATGTAGCGGTAAATTCCGGCTATGAAGCATAACACGTGCCATCTCTTGAACAACCCTGTTTTTGCGCTCGACAACACCATTCTGTTGAGGTGTATAGGGTGCTGAGAATTCATGCTTAATGCCGTTGGAAGTGCAAAAATCAATGAATTTAGAATTTATGAATTCTCCACCTCTATCACTTCTAACACGAATGATCTTTTCATTCTTTTCAATCATAATACGAAGGCAAATCTCGTGAAAAGAATCAAAAGTATCAGCTTTCTCTTTTAAAAATTCTACCCAAGAATACCTAGAGAAATCATCAACCAATAAGAAAATATACCATTTACCTCCCAAGGATGGTTGACGTGTCGGCCCCATAAGATCCATATGCAATAATTCCAAGGGTCGTTTGGTACCGACGTGATTCAAGTTCTTGTGTGCAGTCCTAGATTGTTTTCCCTTTTGACAACCACCACACACAATGTTTTGATTAAGTGAAAGTTTAGGAACCCCCTTGACCACGTCTTTGTTTGAAATTCTAGCAAGTTCCTTAAAATTTATGTTTCCTAGCCTTTCATGCCAAAGTGTTTCATTATTCAAAGAGGCTAAGTTACAATTTTCAGAAATTTTATTGGGAACAACATAACAATTATTTTCAGATCTAACCCTTTTTAAAAAGAAAACATGATCCTTATCAGTTACAATGCATTCAACAGATGAAAAATTAACAGAAAAACCATTGTCACAAAGTTGACTGATACTAATGAGGTTAGTCTTAAGCCCATCAACAAATAACACATTATTCAGAATCGGGCCATCTGGAATAGCTACTATTCCTTTTCCAACAATTTTGGAAGACTGACCGTCTCCGAAAACTACAAGTCCTCCGGAGATTTTCTCAAAATTTTGAAAACAGTTTTTGTCACCGGTCATGTGACGGGAACAGCCGCTATCCAGATACCAAGACGAATTATCATATGCATGCAAGGAAATATTTGTAACAAGACAAGGGAAAACTTCACCTTTGCGTACCCAAACCTTTCGAGTTTTGGTGTACGTCGGAAATGATTGTGAAGTTGATACCTTTGGTGAAAGCGTCTTGTTTGATCCGTCGCTTTTCCTTGACGTCGTCGTCTTGTTTGATGAACTACCGAGGCTCTTTTCCTTCAAAGAATTTGCATTTGATTTCCGAGGAATCACCCTTTTGGTAGTCGTTGCATGAAGTGCTTGAGTTGAGCGTTTGGCTCCCATCTTGCAATTTCTCCTTATGTGCCCAGCAATACCACAACGAAAACATACCTTAGTGCTTGACGATCCCGAGGAGGGTGAAGTAGGCTTGTTGTCGTTGCTTGTCGTTAGTTCCGGTGTCGGAGGAGGAGATACCGACTGGGGCACAAAGACTGTCCCAACCGAACTAAAATTGTCTTCAGTTCGATTGTATCCGAGGCCGAACTTGTTTGATTGACCAAGACCAAGAAGCTTATCCAACTTACTCCTTCCTGATGAAAATCGCTGTAAATCATCCTTGAGTTGGAGAATGGTCTCTGTCATTTCCAATTTTTCCTGTCGAGCCTCGCCGTTGAGCTTCAAGAAGTAATTCGCTTTGTTCACCATATCTATATAATTCTTCTCGAGTTGCTCATTGGACTCTTGAAGGGAAACATTTGCTTTTATCAGATTATCCCTTTCCACTTCAAGATCGGTCGAGAGAGAAGTTACCCTTTTTACTTCTTCTTCGAGATCCTGCAATCTCCCTCTCAACCCCTTGTTTTGCTTAGCCAGTTTCTTTGAATCCCTCAAAAGTCTGTGATAGGCTAGAGCAAAATCTTCACCTTCCGAATCATCCGATTCATCGTCCGTTGCAATCTTTTCAATAGTGGAGTTGGACAATGACTCGGATGTACTAGCCATTAAGCACATGAAGGGTGAAGATGTGGACGCGTGGAACGCCGTTGCGTTATCTTCTTCATCACTTGACGATGACTCATTTGACGATGAGGTGTCATCCCAAGTGACGGCTTGCATCGCCTTCTTCTTGGACGGATTCTTATTTGGACATTCCGTTGAGATATGGCCGTATCCTCGGCACTTGAAGCATTGGACTTGTCCTTCTGTGCTTTTCTTATCTTTAGAAAAACCCTCTTGCTTTCTTGACTTGTAACTTGAAGAACCCTTGCCTTTCTTCCACTTTCCGAAGGATGGAGTTTTGCTTGAATTACCCATTCGAAAATTTCGGCGAAACTTCCTTGTCAAGAGAGCGAGCTGCTTCTCAAAGTCCTCCATAGATAGGTTCTCGTCATCGCCTGAGGAGGATGAATCCGCGTCTTCTTCTTTTGTTGTTTTCAACGCATAACCTGAAGACTTAGAAGAGGATGCCTTTCCCGAAGAATAGTTAGTAGGAAATGTCATTTCATAAGTTTGTAAAGAACCAACTAATTCTTCTACACGGATTTCGTCCGGGTGTTTAATAGTTTCAATGGCTATAACCTTGGAACGAAATCTTTCAGGAAGAGTTCTTAATATTTTTCTTACAATTTTAAATTCTAGAATCTTCTCTCCCAAGTTAGCACATGAGTTTACGATGTCTTGCAATCGTGTGTAATAGTCTGTGAACGATTCATTTTCTGCCATGAAAATAGAGTCAAACTTGCTCGTAAGCATTTGCAGTTTCTGAATCTTCACAAGGTTAGTTCCCTCATGCGTAACTTGAAGAACATCCCAGATTTCTTTCGCAGTCTCACAAGCCGAGACGTGAGAGAACTCTGTTTGAGATAAGGCATTAAATAAAGCATTAATTCCCTTGCCATTGTAAGAAGAAAAATCTATCTCTTCCTTGGTCCATTTCGACCTAGGTTTGATGGTGCGAACATCACCAATAATTTCAGTTGGATTAGTCCATCATAATTCAATTGATTGCCACACCCGTTCGTCGATGGAAATTAAAAAGGCTTTCATCCGTACTTTCCAGTACGCATAATTTGTTCCATCGAAGAACGGAGGTCTGTTGATGTTTCCACCTTCAACCATTGTTTACAACCCTATTCCCGCTCTGATACCACTTGTTGGGTTATGTATAATAGGATCTAAATAGGGGAAAAAACACCTAGAGGGGGGTGAATAGGTGTAAACAATAAACACTCAAAAATCTTTGCGATATAAAACCCAATGCGGAAAAATAAATAACACGCAGAGATTTTTACGTGGAAAACTCCAAACCGGAGTAAAAAACCACGGGACCGATAACACGGTGAAATCTACTAGAATTAAACACGTACAAGGTGATATACCGTACTCACAGACGACTCAACCTTTTCCATACGCTCCTAGTTGATCTTCTCTGCTCGCTCCACGACGCTTCTCGAATCCACGATCTGCGTCCAACGCCGAATCCACGGCGTCCAACGTCGAGTCCACGACGTCCGACCGAATCCACGGTCTTCACCCAGTAGCACGCTTCGAATCCACGAACGTACCTCGCTCCGAATCCACGAGAGCGGTAGCACCTTGAATCGACAAGGCCACGCGAGTCCACGCGCCGATTTTGGGGTAAATCGTTGTTTTTTGGGTGGTGATGATCCGCCGAATACTTAGATTAGAAATAGATCGGAAATACCATCTAAGTATTCATTGATTTGATTCTACTCAAAATGTTAGTATGAAAACCTAGAATCAAATCAATCAATATAGATGAAGAAACATAAGATAGAATCTATGATTTCCTTTCTTCTCTATATGTGGATCTTAGGCCGTATAAAAGATGACGGCTTTTAAGCTTAGCGGCTTCTTTTTGGATTATTGGATTAGCCCTAGAAAAAGAATCATAGGGTCTATTTATAGGTTAGAAACCCTTGGAAAAAGATAAGGATAAAAAACTATCCTTTTCTGGAATTTTACATGACGACGATCCGGATCGGAGATCGGCGATCCGGATTGCAGTAGCGAGAAAAACAGTTTCCAGAAAAACGAAGGTTCGGGATCCGGATCGAAGTGCCTGATTCGGATCGTTCATACAGTTCACCAAACATCAACGTTCGGGATCCGGATTGAAAAGCCTGATCCGGATCGTTCAAATAAAATGGTAAACCCAGTGTTCGGGATCCGGATCAAAGGAAGCTACGATCCGGATTGAACTGGTGTATGAACGAACAACCTTCGGGATCCGGATTGCAAAGTCTGATCCGGATCCTGAACATGTCCCATGTCTAGTTTTTGATATTTATGCAATTACAAGTTCATCCAAGTGTTTCTACACTATAAGAAGTATTCGGATCACCAAAGATATTAAGTTAAACATACCTGATCCTTTTGAATTCTTCTTTCTTGAGATTGAGTTACATGATCCAACCTTCTTTACCTTCAATCTTCAAGACTTAACCGAATTCACGAAATACGCCAACTTAAATTCCGTAACAGTTTTTAAATGGGTTTTTAAATGAGGAAGTTTATGTGGCTCAACCGAAAGGTTTTGTAGACCATAAACAACCTAACCATATTTTTCGTTTGAAAAAGGCTCTTTACGGTCTAAAACAAGCACCGCGAGTATGGTACGAAAGGTTAACGAAGCACCTTTTGGAGAAGGGCTATACTCGAGGGGGAGCAGACAGTACTCTCTTTGTGAAGCATTATCAAAATAACTTCATTGTAGCACAAATCTATGTCGATGACATTGTATTTGGTGCAACAAGGGATAATGATGTTTCTAAATTCGCTGAAACCATGGAAAGCGAATTTGAGATGTCCATGATGGGCGAACTAACATATTTTCTTGGATTGCAAGTGAAACAAAGTGACGATGGCATCCATCTGTGTCAATCCAAGTATGCAATGGAGTTGGTCAAAAAGTTTGGTTTAGAAAATTCTAAAGATTTTCCGACTCCAATGGGAACTAGCAATAAGGGATTATAAAGTGAATCTCTTAGTGAGAATGTAGACGAGAAACTTTATCGCAGCATGATTGGAAGTCTACTTTACCTTACAGCTAGTCGCCCGGACATATCCTTTAGTGTTGGGATCTGCGCGAGATATCAATCAGCACCAAAGGAGGTTCACCTGAAAGCGGTGAAACGGATCATCCGATATATCAAAGGAACTATAAATTTCGGAATTTGGTATCCTACGGGAACAAGTTTAGATATTGTTGGATATTCAGATGCCGATTGGGCAGGATCTGTGGATGATCGGAAAAGTACGAGTGGTGCATGTTTTTATCTTGGCCATTGCCTTATTGCGTGGCATAGTAAAAAGCAAAACTGCATTGCACTCTCGACTGCCGAAGGGGAATATATCTCAGTGGGTAGTTGTTCAACCCAACTCATTTGGATGAAAAGTGTGTTGAGCAACTTCCGAATTTCAGCATCTTCGGTAACGATTCTCTGTGACAACACCAGTGCTATAAACATTTCCAAAAACCCTGTGTTGCACTCAAGAACAAAACACATTGAACTTAGATATCATTTTCTTAGAGAGCTAGTTGAATCAAATATTCTTCAACTTTCCTACATTACAACCGAGGATCAATTAGGTGCCATTTTAACAAAACCTTTGGATCAAAAATGATTTATTCACTTGCGTAAGGCAATTGGTATGCTTTCCTTGAAATAATCTCTTTTTGAAACCAATACTTAGGTTAGGTTTTGTGTTTTTGTTCTTTATCTATGTTTGTACATAGAACATTAATTGAGCATTAGTTATATTGACTTTAACTGCATCCTTTCACGCATTTAGAAATTTATTATGCTTTTGATATCATAATATTTCAGTTGATGCAATCATCATTTATGTCAATTAAGTCATCTTTTAAGAGATCAAAGTCAATTTCTCTCTCAATGATCTCTTGGTATAGTTATTATCTTATTTGACTATTTAGTCGAGTATGAATGCGAGATCAATTTTTGGTTGAATACCTTATATCTTAAATAATTGATAGCCAATTGAGGGGGAGTCAAAGAAATGTAATATGCTCAAAAGATGTGGAAAGAGTTACATCCCAATGAGGAGTGTGAAAACTACCACCACATGGAGGAAAGAGCTACCACCTCGGTCGTCCGAGTACTGTGTGCAGCTACCACATGTATACCAAGCATGGTTTTCCAATTTTGATTAAATAAAATGCATGTTGAAATACTTGACTCTGTCAAATTTCAAGGTTGGTATAAGGTGGGAATTTTAATGAAAGATGCTCAAAGAGCCACTCTCTTCAACAGATTGTCTAGATACATTATCTAGCATATCTGGGATTTCAAACATCTATTGATCTTGGTATTTCATTTTCTTTACCAAATTGATGATTTGATAAAAGCATTACTCATAAGATCAAGACAGATGTGATTGAAGTTGTTCCGCTTTAAGGGATTTAATTTTTATAAATTTTCGTTTCGTTATTTGGATATTTTTGATAGATTTTGCATAATCTATTTCTTGTTGTATGAAACGATGATTTTTATTTAAAGTTGATACACAAAAGTGCTTACAATCTTTTTCTGGATTTCCTGAAATTTTTCTGAATTTTTCTGAAGAAAAAGTTTGGAGCCGGTCCGGACTGGACAAGCCGATCCGGACCCCGAACGCAGGAAAATCCTGCGGGTAGCCGATCCGGACTGGATTCCTTAGGCAGTCCGGACCGCGGCTAGGGTTTATATGAAACGAAGAGGTTTTTGATTTTATTTCATCACAAGCTTTCGTTTCTCAACCTCCTAAGTTTCTCTATCTTGAAAGCAAACATCTTGGAGCCTTCCCAACTCTTTTTCTTCGAATCAAAGTGAGTTCTTTAGATCAAAATCTCGGTTTTTCTCAGTTTTTCATGCTTTTGCTCAAAATGTGGAAGAAAACTTGAATCTTTTTCGTTTGTGGATGGTTTTTGATCAAACTTCTTTTGAAATAAGAACTCTGCGAACATTAGTTTTGATTATATGCTAGGTTTTTTCATGATAAACAAATTTTTGGGCTTCGTTTTCAAAAATTTCGGTTTTAAGGCATATTTTGAGAATTTTTGAAAATCATGGAATTGATCTATTTTTAAAATTCTTTTTGCAAAACTAATTTGATCCCTAGTCTCTCTACATGATTATGATTGTTTGAGTTCAATTTTTCAGATTTTTGAAAATTAACAATTTTTCGTGTTCTTGAGGTGTGCTCACAGGACTCTTCCTTCTTAAGCACAAACGGCAATGGAGTTTGCATGGATAATCTTCTTTCTGGTCACAATGGTGCACACACGTGCAACTGTTAAAAAGGAACAAGATGACTCAACTCGAGACAAGACAAGAACTGTTGGTCAAGACAGCTCTGAGTCCGAAGAAGAAGACTAGGAAGACTTCCTGAAACAAGTTCAACAAAAGGTTGATGAGGAGGACAGGCAATATTTGAAGAACAAACAGCTGATGAAATCTGCCTCAACGACCAAACAATATACAAGACGGAAAAATGTCAAAGGTAGTGGAATTCAGCTTAATGAGCATCTTACCAGAGCACGCTCACTTCCTGGAATTCAACGTAGTGAATCTCCATGGATTGAAGGCCAGGATGCACCATCTGCATCTACACTTCAGAAGCCAATATTTTGTCCTCTATTCGTCAAGAACAGAAGAAAATGGTTGAAGAACAGAAGAAAATGTCCGAAGAACAAGAAAGAATGTCAACTGACATTCGCAAGATGAAAAGAAAATGTTCTGAAATAACAGGAATGCTGAAAGGAATCTTGCACAAATTAAATTGCGGAAGTTCAGACAATTCGGATGTGGCTTGATCTTTAATTTGTGTACTCTAATATATTTTTTTTGTGCAGGTTTTCAGTCTTTTACAGGTTTTTAGTTCTAGTTTTTTGTTTTAGTTCTCAGGTTTTTCTAGTTATTTGAACTTTTTTTAACTCTCCTTACATTTTATAATTTTGGCTAAGTTTTGTGACAAAAAGGGGGAGAGAGGCTTGAACAATGCTTGCTTATGTGAGAACTGTGTGAAAACTTGAAACTAAGGTAAGTATAACTTCAACTTTTCAACTTTGGGTTTATCTTGTAATTTGAATGCATGTCCCTACTAACTATTCGACTAACTATTTGGGCATGTAATATAACTAACAAGTTGATGTTGACTAACATTTCTGTGACATTTGGATCTTTACTGCTTAGAAGATATGTTGATTTCTATTTTGTGATCCAATTACATATCTGAATGCATAAATGTCATGGTGAGTATAAACTCTATCTCTGTGTTTGGTTTTGATTGTTGAAAATTCTTGAGGTATCTAACGATCTCTTTTGTCAAGAATGATTTCTTTTGCAGAGAGTACAGATGTCTAAGTCTAGAGTCTGTTCTAGGAGTTTATCTCATGTATTTATTTTTATTTTGGATCTCCAATGTAAATTTTTGTTGTATGGTGATATCAACAAAAATATCTTTTTGAATTTTCTTGAGTGGATTTGTGTTTTGTCACGAAACCGCCAAAGGGGGAGATTGTTACGGAATTTAAGTTGGCGTATTTCGTGAAATTGTTTAAGTCTTGAAGATTGAAGATGAGAAGCTTGGATCATATACCTCAATCTCAAGAAAGAAGAATTCAAAAGGATCAGGTACGTTTAACTAAAGATTTTTGGTGATCCGAATACTTGTCATAGTGTAGAAACACTTGGATGAATTTGTAATTGCATAAAAATAAAAAACTGGACACTTTACTTGTTCAGAGTCCGGATTGGACATTTCAGTCCGGACCCCGAACAGAGGTTGGTTCATCAGCAATTCCAGTACGGACCATGGAATTTCAGTCCGGACCCCGAACGTGTAATTTGAAGGAATTGCATGAACAGTCCGGACCGTGGAATTTCAGTCCGGACCCCGAATGTCTTCTTTTCTGGAAGTAGCCTGTTTCGCTAAAACAGTCCGGACCGTCAATTCCAGTCCGGACTGTCGTCCTGAAAATTTCCAGAAATGGTTAGTGTTTGATGCTTATCTTCTTCCAATGGTTTCTAACCTATAAATAGACCCTATAATTTATTCTTAGGGTACAGAAAAATAGAACGGAAAAATACGACCGAAATTGAAAAATCCACATATAGAGAAGAAAGGAAATCAATAGATTTAATTCTATGTTTCTTCATCTATATTGATTAATTTGATTCTAGGTTTTCCAAACTCAGATTTTGAGTAGAATCAAATTAATGAATACTTAGATGGTATTTCCGATCTATTTCTAATCTAAGTATTCGACGGATCATCACCACCCAAAAACAACGATTTTTCCAAAATCGGCGCGTGACTCGCGTGGCCTTGTGGATTCAAGGTGCAACCGCTCTCGTGGATTCGGAGCGAGGTACGTTCGTGGATTCGAGACGTGCTATTGGGTGAAGACCGTGGATTCGGTCGGACGTCGTGGACTCGACGTTGGACGCCGTGGATTCAGCGTTGGGCGCTGATCGTGGATTCGAGAAGCGTTGCGGAGCGAGCGGAGAAGATCTACTAGGAGCGTATGGAAAAGGTTGAGTCGTAAGTGTGTACGGTAAATCACCTTGTACGTGTTTAATTCTAGTGGATTTCGCCGTGTGATCGGTCCCGTAGTTTTTTACTCCGGTTTGGAGTTTTTCCACGTAAAAATCTTGCGTGTTATTTTTTATTTCCGCATCGGGTTTTATTGCGCAACGATTTTTGAGTGTTTACTGTTTACACCTATTCACCCCCCTCTAGGTATTTTTTCTCCTATTTAGATCCAATTATATATAACCCAACAAGTTCGACCCCCAGCCGAGTATCTCTAGTCCACGTCGTACGGATGGGTGGAAAAAGAGTCGACTTCGTCAGTCGATCCACTGTGACTCAAACTGCATCGTGCCCTTGATGCGGTGCAGAAAACCCGTGATGAATTCCATGCTGATTCGCTCCCCTTTCCACTCTGGTACAGGTAGAGATTGTAGTTTTCCCCGCTGGGCGCTGATGTTCGAACTATACTTGTTAACCATCTAAACAGCGAGCAGTGAACTGTGTTACATCCCCCTTTGGTTTAGTCAACAACAAAAATTTCTGCTTGAGGTCCTTGTACCTCTTCGTGTTACCCGGGTGTGCCGCATAGGGAGCGCAGTGCGCCTCTGACAGTATCTCTTTCTTCAACTCTGGCAGCTCGGGCACGCAATTCCGCCCTCGAAACGTATTGTGTCGTTCGCACTCGCCGAAAAGTCGCTCACATGGTCCGGGGGGTCTTGTCTCGAATAAGCTGTATCTGTGCGCCTGTCTTCTGACCTTCAAGGGTTTCTCTAATAGGGTTGGCTTGACCATCAAGGACAAAAGTCGCGCGACAGTACCGGTCCTGCTGAGTACTCGCGCTCATCCGTTTCCCCCTCGGTTTGACCCTTCCTGCTTAAAACATCCGCTACTACACTTGCTTTTCCCGAGGTGATACTGAATGGACAAGCCGAGTCCTTCGGCGACTCCAACCAATGCCTCTGCCGCAAAAACAAAACCTTCTATGTGACCAAAACTTAAGACTCTGGCGATCCGAAAACACATTACGATGAACTCCAAGAAAAGGTGATGTCTCCCAAAGCTTTAAAACTAAGGCGACTGCTGCCGGTTCCTGATCGTGTGTCGGGTAGTTCCGCTCACATTCTCTGCGATTCCCGTTGTTGAAACTGTGTGCCCCAAAAACCCCACTTCGCGAAGTCAGGACTCACATTTCTTAAACTTAGCAAACAACCTCTGGTCCCTGAGAGTCCGGAGAATAATCTGCAAGTGCCCCTCGTGGTTGATCGAAGTGGTCATCGATCCCGGACTTGTTCTTCACCGTAACCTTGTTTATCTCCTGGTAGTCGTTGCGTAGACGTAGGCTTCCGTTCTTCTTTCGCACGAAGAGCACGGGTGCGCCTCAAGGCGACACACTCGGTCTGATGACCCCTTAAAGGTCCAAAACAACTAACCCGACGACAAGGAAAACTAACCACACTAACGCCCTCACAAGGCTCCAAGAGGTGCCAACAAACAGGCTGGGTTACTAACTATCCGAAATTTTCCCTTGAAAACAACGAACTCCCCTGTCGCCAACACAGACCGCTCCCCTCCGTCATCAACACGGGCCACTTCCACCCGTCACCAACACGGGCCACAAGCTAGGAGCATAACCACCATCCCGGACCACTCGTTCCGACTGTCCGTCCTACCGAGGCGACGGTCAAAACTAACGTTAGGTTTCGGCTCTAAGACCTACCACAAGGTCTACCCCACAAAGAGAGCTGCGTACAGGGCATCCTAGCCGAAAGTGACCAGTGCCGAAGCTCCAAGTAGTCAACAGATCCCCTTGAACCACACCTGCCCCAAAAGATCAACGACCCAAATCGCTTCCAAACTAGGCCTTAAGGCTATACTTTAGTCATGGGAAGCTGGCGACAAACCCCACAAGGTAAGGCCCTACCTCCGTCCTGGCACCGACGGGGTGCGTCACTCTAAATAACCACTAACTCTTGGTCCCAATCCGTTGCCCCTCCAAGCACCGGCATCGAATCGAGCGGTAAACCTCCAATCCAAACCGTGGCACTCCCAACTAGGAGAAAATCTAAACTCTAGGTCCGCTCAACAATCACCTCCAGGTACTGTAGACTATCCATCTGAAACCTAGAGGGTCGAAAGAGGACAAGCAACGAAAACAGCGAGAAGAACCTTGTCGAAAGTTGCCTAGGTTCATTAAACGCACTCGAGGGATCACGCGCCCACCCACTAATAGGGCAACCTAACCGACCCTCTTGCGCAGAACCCAGGAACTCGACCCAGAGCTACCTGGCACCACCCAGCTACAGAAGTAAACCCCCCCCCCCCCCCCCCCCCAAGAAAAGTCGCCACTTACTCACACTTGTGCGAAACAAGGCACGACCTCTCTAACCGAAAACGAGCCAAAACGAAAAGGTTTACTAGCCCCGGTGGTCTCCCTTTCTAACCCAACGGAGCACCTCGAGACCCCATCACGACGATTTCTACAGCCATCGTAGTGTCTACGGTAAAAAGCCGGACTATGGGTACAACCATAGGGGAAGAAACCTCATTCCCACCCATATCTTGCCCATAGTGCAAAGAGAAATCGGCCGACTACCTTCTACAACCTAACACCAGAAGACCTAGAAGATACAGTTAGACAAACGGCTGTCCAGTTACCCACGACCGACAAATGGCCGCCCCACTAACAAACACCGGTGGGTTGCACTACCACCCGTCACCGTTACAGACCACGACCCGAACGTCGGCAGAGGAAGGGGGTTCGGGAAAAAAAACCAGCGCAACGCTCTGCTATATTAACAGCCGCACCAAGTGCGTGAACACCATCAGCGGGCACACCGTGTCCCGTGCTGGATGCTTAATCCATTGATCCCTAGCAACCATCACGACCCCGGTGGCAGCCAGCTTCCAAAACAACACGACTACACAAGCACGACAACCGAGCTAAATCGGAAACAAAACTTAACCCGTACACACACACCACACAAGTCAACTCTAGCCTCCGCTAGCATAGCCCCTAACCAACTATCGAGAAAAAGGACCTATACTTCCCCCCCCCCCCCCGATCACTCGCGTTCTACGCTTCTATGCCATTCATTTCATTCATTAGTAGCAAAGTGAGGTATCTTTGTGGATGTCGGGCACAAACTGTTGTGATTAAAGAAAGGCTCTGATACCATCTTAATCTGTCACGCCCCGGGGGTTTCTTGCAGCGGAAATGAGTCACAAAAAGATATGTATTTTGCCTATAAGTTTTTTTTTGAAGTTCCTTCTTCCCCGGTGCATGCCCAGACCCGCCGCATACACAGAATCACCCTACGAACGGACAGAGTCTCCTCTGTATATGCACGGCGTCGCGGCTAATACAACATGCAAACATAGTAGCTCATTTAATCACAACAGTTCTCAACACTCACACAACTGTACCGTTCTCAAGGCCGACCAATTTGAAAGGATGAATCCATAATTTTAAAAGCGGTGCCCACCCGGCACCCAGATTTCTAAAACAGTTCAAAAATCATAAATCCACAGAGTTTTTAAAACAGTGCCCACACGACACTCAGGTTTTGAAATCCGTTTTCTAAAATCCATAAATCCACAGGGTTTTGAAAACGGTGCCCACACGACACCCCAGTTTTGAAAACGGTTTTCACAAATCTTTTTCTTTTCTTTTCTTTTTCTTTCTTTCCTTTTGAAAAACGGCCGAACAGAGATAAGAACTCAAACATCCACACAACCGAAGAGCAAAGTTCCGACATCCACATCGACCCCACGAGGGTATCGAGAACCACACAACAGTCTACAAGTAGTAAATGAAATGCAACAGAAAAGGGAAAATACAGTCTGGGATCTCATAGGACCCGAAAGCTCCTGACTCGGCCTCACAGTCGCCTAGCTCTCACCCCTGAAGGAACCTGTCACGGAGTGGGAAGTCAGCGACACGATAACATAATAATATAGCAGGAAAATATAGTAAATGCCAACCGTCAAACGATCCGGAGCAACCACCCTCCCAAGAGGGAAAAAGAAACACGAACACCTGTAAAACCTGACCACGTCGAGCATCTACGTCGACGAGTCGCACCGCTCACGAAGAGCCACGAACACCTGTAACACCTGACCACGTCGGACACCTACACCGACGGGTCGCACCGCTCACGAAGAGCCACGAACACCTGTAACACCTGACCACGTCGGAAACCTACACCGACGGGTCGCACCGCTCACACCTTGGCGCATCCAAACCCCACACCTACAGGGGCCCCACTACGTCACCTCGTGGGTATACACGGGTCATAGACCACTTTTCCGGAAAAGCGCACCCTTTGCGGTGGCCAAACCGCGGGTGCGCGTGCTGCAGCCTCGAGCATAGTAACCAAGAATACCATACATAATCATGAAGCGAGAACCATAGAGACTATCATCCACATATGAAAAATAACAAGAACCATAGAGACTATCATCCACCTATGACAAATAACAAGAACCATAGAGGCTATCCACAATACCATAGTTAAACACACAAATATAGTTAGTTACAAGCGTCTGAAATGCCATGCTAAGTCTCCAAATAAAAACCCAGTTAGTTGAGCAATTTAAATGTATTTTACAGTTTCCAAATCCCGATCCTAAACCTCAGGACGAGTACTCACAATATGATAATCATAACCGTAACGAAATTGCGCATAAAGGGGTTCTAAGGGTGTACCTGCCACAAACGCGAAGAAGAAGATGCGCGGAAACTCCAGCTAAAACACTCCCACCCTGTGCCCGAAATAGCTACAGTGAAAAAATACTGTTAAAAATGTCGTCGCGGTCAAAAACACTCAAAAACGGGGTGAAACGGGCCAAAAACGGAGCTTCTGGACACTTTTTCTGAAGGCTGGTGCACGGGTCCAGGCGTGGACCGGGTCCACGACGTAGAGGAGGATGCGGCGCAGACCGGGCTCACCCCGGGAGCGTGCACCAGGAGGATTGGGCCGGGCTGGTGCACGCGCAGGCGCGCACCGGGTTCACCCTCCCCGGCCTCGGCGACACGCACCGGGTGCACGCTGGAGGCGTGCACCGCAGTAGGCGGGCCGGGCTGGCGCACGCGTCCGTGCGCCTGGTTCCGCGCCTTCGGGTTGCGGGACCTGCCCCGGGCACACGCCACTCCGGTGGACCGCACGGGGTGTAGTCCGTACGGTGAACAGTAAAACCTCCCGTTTCGTCTCCCCGCGGCTCCGGTGATGACCCAGCGAACACGGCGACTGCGGCGACGACCCCGTGGCCATGACAACGGTGGCGGCGGCCTCTCGTTTAACAACGGCAGCGGCGGCTTCCCGTTACCAAAACAAACCCACACGGCGTGCGACACCCGAACGACCATCAGCCAACCCTCGACCCCACAGAAATTGCTAACAGGGAAAAACCAAGATCACTTACCGATACTGCGAGGAAGGGGAAAAAAGATCGTCCCTCTCGTCTCCAACGTAAGGCTCCCCGAAAGATGGACCCCCCCGTTCTTCCTTCCCCTTTTCGATCGCTCCCCCAATTCGAATTTTCGAAATTCGAAAGTCCCCCTCCGTTCATGTTCTCGAAAGGAAAAAGATAAAGTAAACTAAAGGCTCGTACGAAAGGGTGCTGTAAAAGAATAAAAAAAATCCTCCAAACCCTAGGCCTAGATTTGACTCAGACTTCCTCGAAAATCGTGCAAATTACAATGCACGCATCTCGGTGCACTTTACGGTCACCGGGAGCTTCGAACCCCATTTCGGGAGATCCGTAAGTCCGATTTCAAATCCGATCGCACCACCGTTCTTCGTTTTGCGAGCTCTACCACCTAAAAATATCCGCAAACCCCGACGGTCAGCCCAGAAATTCTCGAACTTTCAACCCCCCCTAACAACTAAAAAGGATTCAAATAAGATCAAAACGGAAAACCGGAAGGTCGAGGTACTACAAAAATGATTAAAATAAACCAAGGACATAAAAAGATGAAAAGTTCGATCATAGAAGGATCCCGTCCGATCATCTCGGAAAGCGTGCCGGCCACTTAGTACGGATTCCGATGCACCACTCAAAGGCAAACGCTTTGACCCCCTGTAGTGATTCGGCTTTTACGTATATTTGTGACTCACATGTTAATTAATTACGCCCTTTAAGTGGAATAAAATTATCTAATGTTTGAAAGTCGGTCGGTGTGTGGTGCGGGTAATTTTCTGTCGAAGGGCTCGGAAAATGAAGACCGACGGTGCGATCGGATCGGGAATCCGATGTACAGATCTCCCGGAATGGGGTTTCTAAGATCGCGGTGACTTAAGGCGCGCATCGAAATTCGTGTGAAATATCCGGCACTCTTTTTGAGGAAGTTTGGATATTCCGTGTGATTAATTAATTAAGGAATTAATTAATCGGTGACGAGAAATTAATTTGGGAATTTATTTCCTATGATTATTTAATTAGGGAATTAAATAATCGGTGACTAGGATTTAAAAAGGTGGGGTTTATCTCGTGGGATTAGATATTTATTGTTAGAAGATAAATATCCGAATATTCGTGGGTTTTTCCTTTTTACGTACGTATGAAATAAAAAGAAAAATAAAAGAATAAAATAAAAGGGGAAAATTAAATTAATAAAAGGATATTTAAACCCCGGTTACCGGAAGGAAAACCCTAATCTAAAATACCGCCTCCTCAAACCCTCCTCCTTCGTGCGTACCGAAAACCAAACAAAACCCTAGTTTGAAAAGAGAGGGGGGAAAAGAGAGAAAAGAAAAAGGAAAACCCTAACCGGAGGAGAAAAGAAGGAAAGAGGGAGAAAGCGGAGGAACCCGATCGCCCCGATTGACGTCCGGAGACCGGAAGAACGAGACGCCATCATCTACGGGGAGCGGATCCGGATCTCCAACGCCGCGAGAAGCAAGATCGGTTCTTTATTTCCGATAGATTGAGGTTAGTGGTTGTTAATCCTTTCGTAGAATTAATCGGAGGTTTTCCGTGTTCTTGTAAGGTTGTTTTAATCGGTACATCGATCACGGATTTTTGTCGGGGTTTTGATCCATGTTATATTCCCGTTCTTGATCGAGGGTGATCGATGGTTTTTATCGAATTTAATCGATGGTTTTTAATCGGTCTTTCGATCGAGTTTCCGATCGGTGTTTTGGTTGTTCGTCGATCGTCGGTTTAGTCGGTAGAATTACCGCGGATTTATTCGGGAATTTTTGGGGGTGTTTTATTGGAGCATAGTGGATTAACGGGAGGCCGCCGCCGCCGTTGTTAAACGGGAGGCCGCCGCCGTCGTTACCATGTTCGCGGGGTCGTCGCCGGGATCCCACGGGAGCAAAAACGGAGAAGAAATCGCGAACGGGAGCGAAAACGGAAAAAAAATAGGGTTTTACTATTCATTCCCGGCCCGCAGTCCACGGGCCGGGGCGTGCACCCGGTGCACGCCCTGCGGCGCGGAAGACGCAGACCCGGCGCACGAATCCGTGCGCCGGCCCAGCCCGCTTAGGCGCGGTGCACGCCCCCGCGTGCACCCGGTGAGCGACGCTGGCGCCCGAAGCGGAAGACCCGGTTCACGCTCGGATCGTGCACCGGCCCGGCCCGAGAAGCGCGGTGCACGCTTCCTGCGTGCACCCGGCGCATGCCGCCGCCTCCACCGACGCGCAGACCCGGTCCACGGCTGCCCCTGTGCACCACCCGACAGCCCAAAGTTCGGTGGCTCCGTTTGGGTCCGTTTTTCCACCGTTTTGAGCGCCGTTTTCGACGTTGGGATCATTATTTCCGTGGCTTTCTTGGCATGGCCACCTAGGATCTTTTTGGTCACTGTTTTATTATGTCGGGTGCTAATTTCGCCGACGCTCCGCGCCTCGACGAAATCGTCGGGGGCGCGCCGTCGGGTCTTTTTCTCATCATTTTCGCCGTCGGAGTCTTCTTGGTTTTACCGATGACGTCCCGAGGTGGCTACCGGTTGAGAATAGGGTTTTGCTGGATTTCCGTTAGCGGTTTTGGGTTCCGACGGAGTTCGCGATGGAATAGTCGCGGTCCGATTGTTGTTAGTCTTTGGCGTTACCGGTTTGATCTGAGTTTTCAGTTTTTCTCGATGGTTTTGACTGGTTGGGTTTTTTTGACCAACGTTGCGGTTCCCTAGGCACGATGATTTCGGTTTTGCGGGTTTATTGTTACAGTGGGTGGGGACCACTGATTTTACCCGATTAGGGTAAGGTGTTAATTGGTGCTCTTGAATATTTTAGTAGGCCGTGAGGAGTCCCGATTTGCTTAGGAGGGGCGTGGGTGTGGTCGGTTGTCTTCATTCCAGGTGGGTACAGTTGCTATAAGTGCAACAAGTGCAGTAAGTGCATCTATCATCATAAAAAAAGGCTTTTAAATTGTCCAACAAAGTAGATGGTATGTAAAATCCTTCGCTTAAATGTTCTGGGTAATCTAACATGAAAATGGTTGTGGCTGCGGTCGCGGTGCTTAATACACGCCGATCTCGGCAAGGTGGGTTTCGGATGCTGCACGTACACAGGCGGATTGGCCTCCGCATGGGTGTACTTTTCCGGAGAAGTGGTCTAAATGACCCGTGTGCCCCACGTGTGTAGGGTGGGGACCTCTTCACGACAGCTATAGGTGCCGCACTAGCTCCGTGAAGAGGTTAAAAGCATCAAGGTGATTGTGCACGAGGGGAGACTTCTGTCTCTCCGACAGGTACTCTGGGGTTGGTGCCCAGCTTAATTATGTACATAGTTTAGCGAAAGGTTCCGGTGTAATCGGTTTGCTCTTTATTCCTTGTTGATAGTTAGACATCTACTTTGTTTGTCACTGACTTTACCCACTCTGTGACAGGTTCGACTAGGTGCGTTAGCCGGGATGGCGGTGAGACTGCGTCGCAAGGACCGTAGTCAGGATATCCTGGGTTTATCTCATTTCTTTTATGCTTTTATTAGTTAATTTGCTTTGTGGATTATGTTAGTTGTGGACAATTAATTGTTAGCACTGTGGATTGGATGTACTCTTTACGGTTAGCTATTTTTGGTGATGTTTTCATGTGCGGCATGTTTTGATGAAAAACCAAGCGATTTCGAAAACGTTTTCCCAAATCGGAGTGCCGTGTGGGCACAGATTTTACAACCCCTGGTTTTATCCTTTCTAAACGGTGATGCCGCTTCAATGTTTTGAATGTTGAATTACTTGGAAAATAAGGTGTCGGGTGGACACCGGTTTTTAAAACAGTAGCTAAATGAATGTTCTCTGATTGGTGATTTATGTCTACTACATGGTTGATGGTTGATGGTTGATGTTGTAAATGGGACGCCGTGCATATACAAAGGAGACTCTGACCGTTGGCAGAGTGAATTTGTGTATGTGGCGGTCTGACACGCACCAGGGATGAGGTTTATGTTAATTTATTAAGAAAAAAAAAATTATACACGCACTTTTCCGCTTGGCTTAACTTAAAAACCCCCGGGGGCGTGACACCCCCATTCCGGGAGATGCGTACATCGGAATCCGAATCCGTTCGCTTTGCCGTCCTCCGTTCTTCGAGCTCAATCGCAGAAAAAATACTCGCGGTCCAGGCCAGTCCATTGCAGAAAACACAATGAAAAGTTTTCCTAACAATCCCATTCTAAAAAGAAGGTATACAAGGGCGAGAAAACGCCAGGACTCTACATCCCTCACCACTTAAAAGAAGTTTCATCCTCGAAACTTAGTCCTGGTCCGCGACGAATAAATCTAGGTAGCACTCCCTCATCTTTGACTCCAGTTCCCAAGTCGCTTCACGTTCTTCCTGGTTGCTCCACAGCACCTTCACATAGGGATCGTCCGGTTGCGCAATCCTTTCTGTCCTCTCGTGCTAAGATTCGTACCGGTGTTCCGTCGAAGCTCAAGTCCTCTCTAAGCTCAAAAGCAGTGACCATCCATCACCCAAATCACGTACGCAGGCTCGGAGCACATCTTCGAGGACCCGGTTCACTTGCTCGGACTGTCCGTCGGTCTGGGGGTGAAACGCCGAGCTGAAGTGTGGTTTAGTCTCTAGAGCTCGTTGTAGACTTTGCCAACCGTTCTGTTACGGAATTTAAGTTGGCGTATTTCGTGAAATTGTTTAAGTCTTGAAGATTGAAGATGAGAAGCTTGGATCATATACCTCAATCTCAAGAAAGAAGAATTCAAAAGGATCAGGTACGTTTAACTAAAGATTTTTGGTGATCCGAATACTTGTCATAGTGTAGAAACACTTGGATGAATTTGTAATTGCATAAAAATCAAAAACTGGACACTCTACTTGTTCAGAGTCCGGATCGGACATTTCAGTCCGGACCCCGAACAGAGGTTGGTTCATCAGCAATTCTAGTCCGGACCATGGAATTTTAGTCCGGACCCCGAACGTGTAATTTGAAGGAATTGCATGAACAGTCCGGACCGTGGAATTTCAGTCCGGACCCCGAATGTCTTCTTTTCTGGAAGTAGTCTGTTTCGCTGAAACAGTCCGGACCGTCAATTCCAGTCCGGACTGTCATCCTGAAAATTTCCAGAAATGGTTAGTTTTTTATGCTTATCTTCTTCCAATGGTTTCTAACCTATAAATAGACCCTATAATTTATTCTTAGGGTACAAAAAAATAGAACGAAAAAATACGACCGAAGTAGAAAAATCTACATATAGAGTAGAAAGGAAATCAATAGATTTAATTCTATGTTTCTTCATCTATATTGATTAATTTGATTCTAGGTTTTCCAAACTCAGATTTTGAGTAGAATCAAATTAATGAATACTTAGATGGTATTTCCGATCTATTTCTAATCTAAGTATTCGGCGGATCATCACCACCCAAAAACAACGATTTTCCCAAAATCGGCGCGTGGACTCGCGTGGCCTTGTGGATTCAAGGTGCAACCGCTCTCGTGGATTCAGAGCGATGTACATTCGTGGATTCGAGACGTGCTATTGGGTGAAGACCGTGGATTCGGTCGGACGTCGTGGACTCGACGTTGGACGCCGTGGATTCGGCGTTGGGCGCTGATCGTGGATTCGAGAAGCGTTGCGGAGCGAGCGGAGAAGATCTACTAGGAGCGTATGGAAAAGGTTGAGTCGTAAGTGTGTACGGTAAATTACCTTGTACGTGTTTAATTCTAGTGGATTTCGCCGTGTGATCGGTCCCGTAGTTTTTACTCCGGTTTGGAGTTTTTCCACGTAAAAATCTTGCGTGTTATTTTTTATTTCCGCATCGGGTTTTATTGCGCAACGATTTTTGAGTATTTACTGTTTACACCTATTCACCCCTCTCTAGGTGTTTTTTTCCCTATTTAGATCCAATTATATATAACCCAACAAGTGGTATCAGAGCGGGAATAGGGTTGTAAACAATGGTTGAAGGTGGAAACATCAACAGACCCCCATTCTTCGATGGAACAAATTATGCCTACTGGAACGGGTGTGGCAATCAATTGAATTAGGATGGTCTAATCCAACTGAAATTATTGCTGATGTTCGCACTATCAAACCTAGGTCGAAATGGACCAAGGAAGAGATTGATTCATCTTCTTACAATGGCAAAGGTGTTAACGCTTTATTTAATGCTTTGTCGCAAACTGAGTTCTCTCGCGTCTCGGCATGTGAGACTGCGAAAGAAATCTGGGATGTCCTACAAGTTACACATGAGGGAACAAACCTTGTGAAGATTCAAAAACTGCAAATGCTTACGAGCAAGTTTGACTTCATTTTCATGGCAGAAAATGAATCGTTCACAAATTATTATACACGATTGCAAGACATCGTGAATATATGTGCTAACTTGGGAGAGAAAATTCCAGAATCTAAAGTTGTAAGAAATATTTTAAGGACTCTTCCTGAAAGATTTCGTTCCAAGGTTGCGGCCATTGAAACAGTTAAACACCCGGACGAAATCCGTGTAGAAGAATTAGTTGGTGCACTTCAAACTTATGAAATGACATTTCCTACTAACTATTCTTCTGGGAAAGCATCATCTTCTAAGTCTTCAGGTTTTGCATTGAAATCTACTAAAGAAGAGGACGCGGATTCATCCTCCTCAGACGATGACGAGAACATATCTATGGAGGACTTTGAGAAGCAACTCGCTCTCTTGACAAGGAAGTTTCGCCGAAACTTTCGAAGGGGTAATTCAAGCAAAACTCCATCCTTCGGAAAGTCGAAGAAAGGCAAAGGCTCTTCAAGCTACAAGTCAAGAAAGCAAGAGAGTTCTTCTAAGGATAAGAAAAACTCAGAGGGACAAGTACAATGCTTCTAATGTCGAGGTTACGGCCACATTGCTACGGAGTGTCCCAACAAGAATCCGGCAAAGAAGAAGGCGATGCAAGCCATCACTTGGGATGACACTTCAACGACAAACGAGTCATCTTCCAGTGATGATGAAAACAACGCAACGGCATTCCACGCGTCCACATCTTCACCCTTCATGTGCTTAATGGCAAGTACCTCCGATTCGTTGTCCAACTCCTCCCTTGCTGAAAAGAATGTCATGGACGACGAATCGAGTAACTCTGAAGGTGAAGATTTTGCTCTTGCCTACCACAAACTTTTGAGGGATTCAAAGAAACTGGCAAAGCAAAATAGGAGTTTGAGAGGGAGATTGCAGGAACTCGAAGAAGAAGTGAAAACAACAACTTCTCTCTCGAACGCTCTTGAAGTGGAAAGGGATAACCTGATCAAGACAAATGTTTCCCTTCAAGAGAAAAATGAGCATTTCGAGAAGGAACATGTAAAAATGGTGGATAAGGTGAATTACTTCTTGAAGCTCTACAACGAGGCTCGACAAGAAAAAATGAAAATGACAAAGACCATTTTCCAACTCAAGGATGATCTAAAGAGATTCTCATCAGGAAGGAGTAAGTTGGACAAGCTTCTTGGTCTTGGTCAAACAAACCGTTTCGGCCTCGGATACACTCAAACTGGAGACATTCCTAGTTCGAGTGGAACAGTTTTTGTGCCTCAGTCGGTTACTCCTCCTGTCACGCCCCGGGTGTAAACTAGAACCCGGGCCCGTCTACAGATCCGCCGTGTATGCGGTATTTCCCACATACACGAAGCGTCGGTAACCTGCTCAGATATAAGACATAATAATAAAAGAGCATAATAATCAGAGCTAAACTAAAACTACTGTATCTCAGACAGAAGCTGGAAGTAAAAGAGTACAACAGTGAAATAAAATACAGATGTCTCTCCCAGCTCACCACTAAAATACAAACAGCTGGCAGAAGCCAGACCCAAAAAGAAATAAACAAAAGCTGTCTGAGAAGGCCAGGTACCCAAAAGCTCCAGCTACAACCCTCGGGGTGGCTCTCTATCTAGTCCGCAATCCGTTTACCTCGATCAGTTGCTGACAGCCCAGCAACTCCCGCAGAGGACTCTGCAAAACAAAGGGGAAGAAGGAAACAAGAAAAGACAATGGGGGGTAAGTACTACTATAAACAGTAGCCTCCCCTAGTGGGTAAAGCCTCAGCTCAGATATGCCCACCAGGTGATCAGAGGCAAAAGGGAAAGGAGAAGAAAGGGGGGTGCAGATAAATGAAGCAACTGATAAAATGCTATCCCTAACATGCCTCTACATGACCAACCAACAAGGATGGAGAAAGTGATGCATCAGAAACAAGAAGCCTGTCAAAACGACCCAATCTGACTGCCAGTGAACACTGGCACTGCCTGCTCTGCCGCGACGGGTATGCCAGCCTACGCATAACACTGAAGAAAAAGGAGTCCCCAGGACTCAAAGTCTGTCTGCCGCGCACTCCGGAGTGGCACTCGTGGGGAGCGACCCACACGAGGAAAAGTAAGTAACCACAAGTAACCTGATATAGCAGGACTGGATCAAGACTCAATGAAGTGGGAAAAACCCTCCACTAAAGAAAGCCCGATCCCCAAAACACCCAATCTGATGCAATAGTACAGCCCGGTCAACCACCCAAGATCCGTGGTCGCCGCAACCCCCTGTCACAAGCCCAACCTGTCCCAAATCCCCAATCCTGACTACACTGTCCAACACCCGCTCGAACCCGAGCAACTATGCCTCAAGTCTATCAATAATAGGAGAAGAAAAGAATAAATGCATGGTTTCTCCTAAGTCAAGTCCCAAAAGATAGTATAGTAGTAAAAGATGACAAAATTAAGTGACCCGTTTAATCATGCATTGTCCCAATAATTCATCCATTTTCCAAGAATAAATAGTTTAGAGTGACATAAGCTAGGGTGACAGTCTCATATGAAAAATCATCAATTTTGCAGTCCTCAATTACTATTTTGCCCCAAAGCATGCAGTCCAGAATAATTAAGCGATTAAATAAGGTGATCATTCTAACAACAATTTATCATGGATCAATCAACCAATAATTAATTTCCTAGAGCATGCAAGTCTACCAACAACAAATTTAGCATCATCAAATCAGGGGTATTCTGACATTCCTAGTGGGCATACCAAAGGAGAGGAGTACAACAACCACCCACCTGAAGTGCGAACTGTCCGGATCCGTACAGATGAAAATACCAAAAACTCCAATTCCTTGCTCCAACAATTCAGCACACCCGTAACACTCCTGACACAATACAAAGTCCACTAAATACACTTAGGCTCTCAAATATTGCTCTTATAATCACATACAGCATCTGTCTCAAAACTGTTAAATTATCACCTGCAGAAAGTGCCCAGAAAATTCCCAGAAAAATATCACAGCGATCCTCGCGTCGATAGCTTCGCAACGGTAGCTTGCACGCCCAAATCTGAGTTCGGTAAGTCAAGATATAAATTCGACAAGGGGGCACATTCATACAAAAATCTGTGCTAAAAACTGTGCACTGTACACTGAGAAAACAGTGATTTTCACCTCGAAATAAATCTCAGGAAATTCCAATAAAAATACGAGCGCGTTCCTTGCGATCTGTAGATGAAAAAGTTGTACAAGCTCATTTCCGTCTGACGCTCGTACGCGAAGATATGGCTAAAATACCTCAGTGCTGTCAAGGAAATCCACACAGAAAAAGGGGTCACTATTTGCCTCGGGATCCGTGCCAAAACCTCGAAACGGGAAAGTGCGACCAAAACAAAAGATGAAGCCCTACCTCTTAGTAGTCTGTCGGCGCAAGAATCACAGAGAAATGGTCTCGAGGTAGCCCAGGGGAGCTAAAACACTGCCGCTGCGCCGAAGAAGAACACAGGAATGCAACGCCGCGCCGCGCCGTAAAATAGAGAACCTCAGGATTCGAGCCTCCTAAAATCCTGAAACTTTGCAGGTGGATCAAGAACTAAGAGAGGAAAATTTTATCTTAAGGGGGCTCGGGCAGAAGGTGCACAGGTAGAGAGAAAAGAGCCAAAGAAGAGGGCTCGGGCAGGTATTTATAGGCAGTAGAAAACAATTGGGAAAATTCCCAATATGTCCGATTTTTCGGGCGCCCGAAATCTTTCGAGCGCACACAGTGCGGCCCGGCCCAGAACTTTCGGGCGCGCACAGTGCGGCCCAGCCCAAAATGCTCCGTCGGACGGGATCCCGACTTCGTCCGACCCGCCCCAGCGCCCGCCACGTGTCCCACGAACACGCTGCAGCCGTGCAAGCCACCGCGGAGAGTGCCACGTGTCCTGCCCGCAGTCAACGCGGTGGGTGGCGCCCGCAAATCAGCGGGCGCCACGTGGCGCTGCTCCACGTCGCCCCACCTGCCCGACCTGCCCCGCACGCTGCGTGGACCGCGCGCTTGTGAGCCCGCCTATCCGGAGCTGCCACGTGGCGCGCCCCCGGTCCACGACTCCCCGCGCGCGCCCATGGAACGAGCGCGCGTGGGCCGCCCAATCACGCGCTGCCACGCGTCCACCCGCCGGTCCACGCCCCCAGCGGTGCACCCCGGGCCACTCCAGGCCGTTCCGTGGACCCAGCCGCGTGCGCCGACCAATCCGGTCGCGCCACGTGGCACCCCCACCGGTCCACGGCTCCCCCATGCACCAGATATCCAATAAATTTTCCGGGAGTCCGTTTTTGGGCATCCGGACTCAGAATTTAGCAAACAAAAAGCCATTTTCAAGTGTTTTTCCGCGCTGAATCCAAATCCACCCTCCGTTTGGCCTAAATCTTTTTTCTAAAATTTGGCAAAAGCAGCCGAAGGCCAATACAGCTAACCAAAGCTCACAGGGTCCATCTGTGGCATCCCTTTGATGCACTATGGGCCAGATACACCATCAACAGGTGTTTGCACAGTGGATTCACGGGAAAAAGCTGCATGGGGTTCAGGGGTCCTACATCCTCCCCCACTAAAAAAAAGTTTCGTCCCCGAAACAAGGAAAAACAGAACAGACGTACCTCAATCAGAAGCCTCGAACAAGAAGGGGTAGGCATCTCTCATCTCTGTCTCCAGCTCCCATGTAGCCTCTCGCTCCTCGTGATTGCTCCACAAGATCTTCACATATGGAATGGCCCGGTTGCGCAATTCCCTCACCTCACGAGCGAGAATCCGCAACGGGCGCTCCTCGTAGACCAAGTCCTCGCCGATCTCCAACGAAGTGAAGTCAATCGCGTGCGACGGGTCAAAAACATATCTCCTCAGAGCTGAGACGTGGAAGACATCATGAACTCTGGCCAGGCGTGGGGGTAAGGCAACTCTGTAAGCCACAGGACCAACTCTGCCAAGAATCTCAAAGGGTCCAATATAGCGGGGACTGAGCTTCCCCCGCACTCCAAATCTCCGGACTCCCTTCGAGGGCGAGACCTTCAAGAAGACATGATCACCAACCTGAAACTCTAGGTCTCGTCGTCGAGTGTCGGCATAGCTCTTCTGACGACTCTGGGCTGTCTCAAGATGTCGGCGAATAATTCTGACTTTTTCCTCGGCCTCCAAAAGCAAATCTGGTCCCAAAGTCCTCCTCTCACCCACGTCACTCCAATACAAGGGAGACCGACACTTGCGTCCATACAACGCCTCAAACGGAGCCATCTGGATGCTCGCCTGATAGCTGTTGTTGTACGCGAACTCAACCAAAGATAAGTGTCGGTACCACCCTCCTCCAAAATCCATAACGCACGCTCTCAACATATCCTCAAGGGTCTGTATGGTGCGCTCTGACTGTCCATCGGTCTGTGGGTGGAAAGCGGTGCTAAACCTGAGCTGAGTCCCCAATGCCGACTGTAAACTCCCCCAAAAGCGCGACACAAATCTCGGGTCCCTGTCTGAAACAATCGAAGCAGGCACACCATGAAGCCTCACCACCTCATCCAAATATAACTGTGCTAAACGCCCCAGTGGCCAAGTCATTTGAACCGGTAGAAAGTGTGCCAACTTGGTGAGCCGATCCACGATAACCCAAATCGCATCTACCCCGCTCTGCGCCCTCGGCAATCCAGTGACGAAATCCATAGTGACGTGGTCCCATTTCCACTCGGGAATTGGAAGACTCTGCAACTTACCAGCAGGAACGCGATGCCCTGCCTTCACTTGCTGGCAAGTTAAACAATGAGCTACGAATCTCCCAATATCCCGCTTCATTCCGGGCCACCAAAACTGTGCCTTGAGGTCCTTATACATCTTAGAACCTCCAGGGTGGATGGTATAAGGTGTACAATGGGCCTCCCTCAAAATCTGATCTCTAATCTCCTGATCCATAGGCACACACACTCGGTCCCTGTACCGTAGTACTCCCGAGCTATCCACAGAAAAATCCCCTGTCTGATCCGCCTGAAGCTGCGTCCTGATCCTCGACAAGTGGGGGTCCTCACTCTGAGTGTCCCTGATCCTCTCCAACAGAGTGGGCTGCAAGACCATAGACATGAGTCTAGCAGAGACCCCAGGGGATACTACCTCCAGCTGTAACCGCCTCATCTGCTCGATCAACGGCGCCTGCTGCGAGATCAATAAGCTCAGACTCGTCCTCCTACTCAAAGCATCTGCCACGACATTGGCCTTGCCGGGATGGTAAAGGATACTCAGATCGTAATCCTTTAACAGCTCCAACCACCGGCGTTGCCTCAAATTCAGCTCCTTTTGGGTGAACAGATACTTCAAGCTCTTGTGATCAGTATATATCTCGCAATGCTCTCCATATAAGTAATGCCGCCACAGCTTCAGAGCAAACACCACCGCTGCCAACTCCAGATCATGAGTAGGGTAATTTTTCTCATAGTCCTTCAATTGCCGTGAAGCATAGGCAATCACCCTACCATGCTGCATCAACACACATCCCAGACCACTACGAGAGGCATCACTGTAGATCACAAATCCTTCCCCCATAACTGGGAGGGCAAGGATTGGAGCGGTCATCAATCTCTGCTTCAGCTCCTCAAAACAGCTCTGGCAAGTCTCGCTCCAAACAAACTTAACCCCTTTCCTGGTCAGACGAGTGAGGGGAGAGGAAAGCTTCGCAAAGCCTTCCACAAAACGCCGATAGTAGCCCGCCAATCCAAGAAAGCTCCGCACCTCGGTGATAGTCGTCGGCCTCGGCCAATCTCGAATAGCATCCACCTTGGCCGGATCCACCGCCACTCCAGCAGCTGAAACAACATGACCCAGAAAGGCGACCTCCCGGAGCCAAAACTCGCACTTTTTGAACTTAGCATACAGCTTCTTCTCTCGCAGAAGCTGTAGCACAGTCCTCAAGTGCTCCTCGTGCTCCAGATCACTCCGGGAGTAGATCAGAATATCATCTATGAACACCACCACGAACCGGTCCAAAAACGGCTGAAATATCCTGTTCATCAAGTCCATGAATGCGGCAGGGGCATTTGTCAACCCGAAAGGCATCACAGTAAACTCATAATGCCCGTACCGCGATCTGAAAGCCGTTTTGGAGATGTCCTCTGCCCTCACCCTCATCTGGTGGTAACCGGACTGCAGATCAATCTTCGAGAACATAGACGCTCCCTGCAGCTGATCAAACAAATCATCAATCCGGGGGAGGGGATACTTGTTCCGGACGGTCACTTTATTCAACTCCCTATAATCCACACACAACCGAAATGACCCATCCTTCTTCTTCACAAACAACACAGGCGCTCCCCACGGAGAAACACTGGGTCTGATGAAGCCCCTATCCAAAAGATCCTGAAGCTGGGCTTTCAACTCCCTCAAGTCAGCTGGCGCCATCCTATAGGGACAATAGGGATATCCTCGAGTCCCAGTGCCGCCGTAGGCACCTCCACCACAGTGGCCAAAAAGGCAGTGCAACCTCTGCTCAACATCCTCCTCCTAGCTCTCGCCGAGGAAATGGTCGCTGCGAACAGCGTGCTCTGGCAGCCTCTGAAGATGAACTCCTCCTGTCCTGGCTCGCGGAGAGTCACCGTCCTCTCTCTGCAGTCGATAATGGCGGAATATCGTGACAGCCAATCCATCCCTAGCACCAAGTCAAAATCCCGGAGCTGCTGCAAAACAAGCAAGTCTGCAGGCAAAATCCAAGGCCCCAACTGCACTGGGCAAGACACACAACGCTCCTCGACATGCAAAACGTGATCAGGAATCCGCACCTCTAATGCAAGTGACAAGGACTCTATCTCTAGACCATGAAGGGATGCAAATGCTCGACTAATGAAAGAATGCGAAGCTCTAGTGTCAAATAAAGTGCGAGTCCGAATACCAAAGAGTAGAGTAATACCTGCCACCACCTGGTCTGCCGCTAAAGAATCCGCTAACTGGGCGGCATACACCCGCCCGCTCGGTGCTGGAGGTCGGGAATCTGTAGGATAAGATGTGGACGGCCTGCTCGCTGGAGCATAAGGCCGCTGAGCTGGTGGCCGCTGCTGCTGTGGGAAATATGGAGCCGATGCCGAAGAAGGTGCCGAGGAAGTAGTAAGGGGGCAGGTAGCTCGCACATGCCCCGACTGTCCACAACGGAAGCATCGACCCCATCTCTGATCACAAGTGATGGCGGCATGCTGACCCCCGCAGAAAATGCATCGGTCCGAAGATCGGGGCTGTCTCGGCTGCTGCTGCTGCTGCTGTCTCGAGGACTGCTGCTGAGATCTCTGCTGCGATCTCTGCTGCTGGTGCTGCTGCGGTCTCTGGGGTCCACCAGGCCCTCTCCTATCAGATCGCCCACGGCCGTAAGACTGAGACTGCGGCGGCCGTGGCGGTCTCCATGAGCTGGCCTGTCCCCCGTCCTCTGGGGCTGGTCGCTTCCTGTCGGAACTCTGCGCGACCGCGGCCCTCCGTCTGGCCACCTCCTGATCACCTCTCTCCACCCACTGTGCATGCTCTGCGGCTGCCTCCAGGGTCTGAAATCTCTGAGCATGCACCAGTGTGTAAATCTCTGGACGGAGGCCTGCCTCAAACAACTCTACCTGGTGCGGACCGTCACGGGCGACGAAAGGCACACAGTTCAGCAACTCCATGAACTCCTGGAAATAGGCATGGGCCGATCGATCGCCCTGCTGCAGATTCTTCAAGTCGTCCTCCAGCTTCTTCTTCACACTGGTAGAAAAATAGGTGTCCAACACCATCCGTTTGAACTCTTCCCAAGGCAACTGCCGAGTAATCCGAAACTCTAGTGGCTCTACCCGCCACCAAAAATCTGCATCTCCGTCCAAACAGTGCACCGCCATGTGCACTCGATACCTCGGGTCGGTGAAGAAGTCCCGAAAAAGCTTCTCCATCGCAGAAAGCCATCTCCCAACCGCCCAGGGCTGAGCATCCCGCCCTGAGAATCTAGGTGGTCCCCGCTGAACAAACTTGGAGAGTTTGTCAGCAATATCCTGCTCCTCCTCCGCAGTCAAAGGCTGAATAGCTCCAGGAGCCCCGCTACTCGAAGATGGCGCTGACGGCACAAAAGGTGCAACAGGAGGCACAGCGACCTCAGGAACAGCCGGGGGTGGTGCCTCTCTCTGGGCAAGTAGCTGGTCAATCCTCTGCTCCTGGCGGCGCTGTCCCTCCACCAACTGGGCCACCAAGGCCCTCAACTCAGTAAGCTCAGAGGGTCTGGACTGCTCTGGCTCGTCAGTGGGTGAAGGAGTACCCCGAGTAGGCATCCGGCGTCGAGGAGGCATCCTGCCACAAGAAACCAAACATCAGCAACAAAACCCCACACGACTCAATCTGGCGAAAGTCAAAAGATATCCTCCTATTTCTGTAACCTTATGTTGTCTCCAGCCAACATAATGGTCCAGCAGAAATAGGCTATGTCGATCCCTCTTCACTCACTGGAAGAGTCAACCTTAAAAATCACCGACTTTCGCAAAATATCACATCACTCACACCCTATCATCCTAGGGTCTGTCCAAAAGCCTAGGGTTTCCTAAGTCCCTACTGACCTATCCCTAAGCTCTGATACCAACTTAATCTGTCACGCCCCGGGTGTAAACCAGAACCCGGGCCCGTCTACAGATCCGCCGTGTATGCAGTATTTCCCACATACACGAAGCATCGGTAACCTGCTCAGATATAAGACATAATAATAAAAGAGCATAATAATCAGAGCTAAACTAAAACTACTGTATCTCAGACAGAAGCTGGAAGTAAAAGAGTACAACAGTGAAATAAAATACAGATGTCTCTCCCAGCTCACCACTAAAATACAAACAGCTGGCAGAAGCCAGACCCAAAAAGAAATAAACAAAAGCTGTCTGAGAAGGCCAGGTACCCAAAAGCTCCAGCTACAACCCTCGGGGTGGCTCTCTATCTAGTCCGCAATCCGCTTACCTCGATAGTTGCTGACGGCCCAGCAACTCTCGCAGAGGACTCTGCAAAACAAAGGGGAAGAAGGAAACAAGAAAAGACAATGGGGGGTAAGCACTACTATAAACAGTAGCCTCCCCTAGTGGGTAAAGCCTCAGCTCAGATATGCCCACCAGGTGATCAGAGGCAAAAGGGAAAGGAGAAGAAAGGGAGGTGCAGATAAATGAAGCAACTGATAAAATGCTATCCCTAACATGCCTCTACATGACCAACCAACAAGGATGGAGAAAGTGATGCATCAGAAACAAGAAGCCTGTCAAAACGACCCAATCTGACCGCCAGTGAACACTGGCACTGCCTGCTCTGCCGCGACGGGTATGCCAGCCTACGCATAACACTGAAGAAAAAGGAGTCCCCAGGACTCAAAGTCTGTCTGCCGCGCACTCCGGAGTGGCACTCGTGGGGAGCGACCCACACGAGGAAAAGTAAGTAACCACAAGTAACCTGATATAGCAGGACTGGATCAAGACTCAATGAAGTGGGAAAAACCCTCCACTAAAGAAAGCCCGATCCCCAAAACACCCAATCTGATGCAATAGTACAGCCCGGTCAACCACCCAAGATCCGTGGTCGCCGCAACCCCCTGTCACAAGCCCAACCTGTCCCAAATCCCCAATCCTGACTACACTGTCCAACACCCGCTCGAACCCGAGCAACTATGCCTCAAGTCTATCAATAATAGGAGAAGAAAAGAATAAATGCATGGTTTCTCCTAATTCAAGTCCCAAAAGATAGTATAGTAGTAAAAGATGACAAAATTAAGTGACCCGTTTAATCATGCATTGTCCCAATAATTCATCCATTTTCCAAGAATAAACAGTTTAGAGTGACATAAGCTAGGGTGACAATCTCATATGAAAAATCATCAATTTTGCAGTCCTCAATTACTATTTTGCCCCAAAGCATGCAGTCCAGAATAATTAAGCGATTAAATAAGGTGATCATTCTAACAACAATTTATCATGGATCAATCAACCAATAATTAATTTCCTAGAGCATGCAAGTCTACCAACAACAAATTTAGCATCATCAAATCAGGGGTATTCTGACATTCCTAGTGGGCATACCAAAGGAGAGGAGTACAACAACCACCCACCTGAAGTGCGAACTGTCCGGATCCGTACAGATGAAAATACCAAAAACTCCAATTCCTTGCTCCAACAATTCAGCACACCCGTAACACTCCTGACACAATACAAAGTCCACTAAATACACTTAGGCTCTCAAATATTGCTCTTATAATCACATACAGCATCTGTCTCAAAACTGTTAAATTATCA
Source organism: Tillandsia leiboldiana (assembly GCA_029204045.2). Taxonomy (NCBI): domain Eukaryota; kingdom Viridiplantae; phylum Streptophyta; class Magnoliopsida; order Poales; family Bromeliaceae; genus Tillandsia; species Tillandsia leiboldiana. The sequence goes on along the minus strand of CM055071.1, from coordinate 34,803,907 downwards.
CCTGCAGAAAGTGCCCAGAAAATTCCTAAAAAAATATCACGGCGATTCTCGCGTCGATAGCTTCGCAACGGTAGCTTGCACGCCCAAATCTGAGTTCGGTAAGTCAAGATATAAATTCGGCAAGGGGGCACATTCATACAAAAATCTGTGCTAAAAACTGTGCACTGTACACTGAGAAAACAGTGATTTTCACCTCGAAATAAATCTCAGAAAATTTCAAGAAAAATACGAGCGCGTTCCTTGTGATCCGTAGATGAAAAAGTTGTATAAGCTCATTTCCGTCTGACGCTCGTGCGCGAAGATATGGACAAAATACCTCAGTGCTGTCAAGAAAATCCACACAGAAAAAGGGGTCACTGTTTGCCTCGGGATCCATGCCAAAACCTTGAAACGGGAAAGTGTGACCCAAACAAAAGATGAAGCCCTACCTCTTAGTAGTCTGTCGGCGCAAGAATCATAGAGAAATGGTCTCGGGGTAGCCCAGGGGAGCTAAAACACTGCCGCTGCGCCGAAGAAGAACACAGGAATGCAACGTCGCGCCGCGCTGTAAAATAGAGAACCTCGGGATTCAAGCCTCCTAAAATCCTGAAACTTTGGAGGTTGATCAAGAACTAAGAGAGGAAAATTTTATCTTAAGCGAGCTCGAGCAGAAGGTGCACAGGTAGAGAGAAAAGAGCCAAAGAAGAGGGCTCGGGCAGGTATTTATAGGCAGCAGAAAACAATTGGGAAAATTCCCAATATGTCCGATTTTTCGGGCGCCCGAAATCTTTCGGGCGCCCGAAATCTTTCGGGCGCACACAGTGCGGCCCGACCCAGAACTTTCGGGCGCGCACAGTGCAGCCCATCCCAAAATGCTCTGTCGGACGGGATCCCGGTTTCGTCCGACCCGCCCCAGCGCCCGCCACGTGTCCCCCGAACACGCTGCAGCCGTGCAAGCCACCGCGGAGAGCGCCACGTGTCCTGCCCGCAGTCAACGCGGTGGGTGGCGCCCGCGAATCAGCGGGCGCCACGTGGCGCTGCCCCACGTCGCCCCACCTGCCCGCGCCTGCCCCGCGTACGGCCACCTGCCCCGACCTGCCCCGCACGCTGCGTGGACCGCGCGCTTGTGAGCCCACCTATCCGGAGCAGCCATGTGGCGCGCACCCGGTCCACGACTCCCCGCGCGCGCCCGTGGACCGAGCGCGCGTGGGCCGCCCAATCACGCGCTGCCACGCATCCACCCGCCGGTCCACGCCCTCAGCGGTGCACCCCGGGCCACTCCAGGCCGTTCCGTGGACCCAGCCGCGTGCGCCGACCAATCCGGTCGCGCCACGTAGCACCCCCACCGGTCCACGGCTCCCCCATGCACCAGAAATCCAATAAATTTTTCGGGAGTCCGTTTTTGGGCATCCGGACTCAGAATTTAGCAAACAAAAAGCCATTTTCAGGCGTTTTTCCGCGCTGAATCGAAATCCACCCTCCGTTTGGCCTAAATTTTTTTTCTAAAATTCGGCAAAAGCAGCCGAAGGCCAATACAGCTAACCAAAGCTCACAGGGTCCATCTGTGGCATCCTTTTGATGCACTATGGGCCAGATACACCATCAACAGGTGTTTGCACAGTGGATTCACGGGAAAAAGCTGCATGGGGTTCAGGGGTCCTACACCTCCTCCGACACCGGAATTCACGACAAACAACGACAACAAGCCTACTTCATCCTCTTCAGGATCGACAAGCATTAAGGTATGTTTTCGTTGTGGTTTTTCAGGGCACATAAGGAGAAATTGCAAGATGGGAGCCAAACGCTCAACTCAAGCACTTCTTGCAACGACTACCAAAAAGGTGATTCCTCGGAAATCAAATGCAAATTATTCGAAGGAAAAGAGCCTTGGTAGTTCACCGCGCAAGACGACGTCATCAAGGAGCAGCAATCAATCTAACAAGACGCTTTCACCAAGGAGAATAACTTCGCGATCATTGCCAACGCAGTCCAAAAAGATTTTTGGTGCACGTTCAGGATATCTTCGTGGTTTAGGATATGGACCTAAGCCACTAATTGCTAAGAATTTGACAATCAAAGCATCTGAAGAGTATGTTGAGAGGCAAATTGATGTCTTGAAAGAAGAATTGAAGCAATCCCGAGTGGAAATTGAAGAGAGAGCACAAAGGGAGAAAATTGAAAGAGATGAGAGGTTCAAAAAGGAAATTGAAGAAATTGAAGGACGCATTAAGGCACAACTACAAACTGAATTTAATAAACAATTAAAGATAATTGTTGAATTATATGGAGTGCCGCCTGCACCACCGCCTTCTTCTAGTCGAGGAGTGCCGACTACATCATCCCCTCCAAACGAAGGTAATTATATGCTCAATTTTACATTTTTAATTAAAGTGACATTGTTGGAGGTGCAACTGATTGTTTGAAACTGTTTGATAATGTTTAGTTATTGCCAACTTGCAGGTTAATCGAAAACTGTTTGATAATGGATCTCCAAGGCTTCAGCTCGACAAATAACAAACTATGTCTTACTACTATCTTTTCATTTTGAGTCTTAGGTCTCCTGTACATACATAGAGCAGAAACTTTGAACTGAAATTAGATAAGTGAAAGTGGTTTGTTGAGTTTGTTCAATATGTGGGGGTCATGTTCATGTTCAAGGTGGTAAGATAGTTTTTTGTAAACTACCTACTAGTCTTCTAAGTTAATCATGTTTTCTTTATTTCTTTTGATACTTTTTGTTAGCAACTTGCAATCTCTCATATGGAACTATAATTACTAGTTTTGTGTTGTCAAGTTTGACAGAAATAATCTTCCCCTTTGCCTCTTTGTGTAAAAGTCATAGATAATACTCTTTTAGAGAGGGAATCCAGTGGCTGCTATTGTAGAGAGGGAAGCTGGTTGGTTACTTTTAGCTTCTCTTGTAGCATCTATGCCAAAAGAGGTACTTGAATTATCTTTATTAAAAATTCTCTTTTGCCTTTCTTTTTTTCTTTCTCATACTTCCCTTTATGATTTTGGTGAGGCTAGATACTGCCAAAGGTATACTCGATCACCACAATGAAGTATTATTCTTACGCATACCTAAGATCAGTGCCAGTTCTACTATGTCAATTTTTTGTTTCTTAAACTATTCCTTAGGCTTTTGAAGTTGACAGGTATTCCTTTGTTCCTTGCTTTGTGTTATACTTTCTTACGACATTTGACTTTCCTATTTTCAGCACAAGCCAGAAACTTGTAGCATTCAAGCTCACAAAGGTGACCGGATTAAAGTTCACTATCTTGTAAGTTGTAAATTTCTTATATCTTCAGCTCTACAGGTGCCCCTATTTACTGCATATTTTTTTCAAAATTTGATACTTAAGTTGCTCTTAATAATGCCTGCGAAACCTCAATAGGAAGTTTGCCAAATCTCCAGATTCTGTGATTGTCGTGCGAAACCTATTGAACCAAATCTAGTTGTTCAACCTTTTCAATTTATATATATATATATTCTCTTTTGATTCTTAGCCAACTGTCTGTTCTTTGAATGATAAATTGATGACTATTTGCTTCTTGAAACAGCCAGCTTGATAACAACCAATTCGACGTAACATTCCTGCATCAATCACCAACCTAACTAGTCTTAACGAGCTGTAAGTCATCTGAGATCAAACATAATAAAGGCGGTAAAAAAAAAATGACAATTTCCATTTTTGCTAGATAACACTTTACTGCACCATTTTTGCATGCACTTAGCAGGCAATGGGCTTCAAGGAAAAGTCCCAGATCTCAGTGCATTAACCAACCACAACTACGTGTAAGTACTAGTTTTAATTGCTTATAGTTTTTGCTGAGAATGCTGCTTACAGTTGGAATGATTTAATTGTACCTATATAACACAACTGGTAGTCGCCGCTAGCATCAAAAAACAGCTATGACAACTTTGTAGCCTGTGTGTAATTTTTTTATTTGCCTTCATCTTTTGTTTGCTTTGAGTTGCAGAATCCCTCTCTCTATGTTGGGAACTAATGTGAAGTCCTGACCTGCAGTAAATCTTAAGTGATTAACTGATTCTTTTTTCCCCCCTTCTTCTTTAAGCTTACTAACTTCCCCTTACCTCTTTGCATTATTTAATCTTTGATGTACATGAGATCTTCTAGGTACTGTTTTAGTGGCACAAAAAGCATTTATTAATTGCTGGTATAAATTTTGCTTTGGTAAGAAATTATGTGAAATTATATTGTAGCCTTTAATAAGTAATCTCAGGACTTGATCTATTGACAATTGTTCACTGCAGCTGACATGATTTAATATTTTCTTTTGTTTTTTCTTTCCTTTTGCTTGAAGAGAACTATAAACCTATTTATTAACTTCACAGTTTCTTTAAATAAAGTTACTATCTCAAAGGCATCTAAATAAACTCCTTAATTTGAAGGAACTTTATACGCTGTATTTTCTCTATCAGATCAGTTAACCGATTCGCGCTTCTTCCATTATCTGCTATTGCTTAGTTGTGTGAGGTTCCGGAATTTTCCGCGTAGGGTCTGCAGGTTGTTGGGCAGCTTTTAGTGGCCGTTGGGAGTGTTTGTGCGCATGTCGGGCCCGAGAAATGGATTTGTGGTGCAATTTGGGATTTAGTTGCATCACTGGAGGCCTGCGTGGTGTGTTGGTGGTGTTTGCGCGCAATTTGGACACAAGTGTTGGACTTTGGGCTTAAAAGGAGGTCCCGTGGGAAATTGGAGGACCCGTCGAGTGTTTAGAAGTGGTTTCGCACGATTCAGATGTCAAAATTGGACTCCGGGCGAAGTTTGGATGAAAGATTACCTCTCCGGCCGCCTTCTGAAATTTTTAGAGTTGGAATTTGGCAAATCGGACTTTAAAAATGGACCCGGCGCGAAAATCGGATCAAGTGGGCATTCGGCAAATTTTCGGATGAGAATTTGGAGAAACGGACATCGTTTTTGGATTCAGCGCGCGAAATCGCTAAGAATGGACTATTTATTTGTTCGATTTGGAGCCCGGATGAAGTGCGCGTTTTTTGAGGCAACGCGGCACGAATCTCGAGGCGAGGCACGACACGAATCCCGAGGAGCGCGCCAGTACAGTGCGGCAGACGCGCCTTCGGCGCGGAACGCGCGGGGGCCGCCAGGTGGCGGGCCCCCGTTGGCGCCCGAGCGGGCGCGGGGGCGCGCGCGTGTCCCGCGCCTGCGCTGCGCGGTGCGTGTAACGCGCCCGTGTAGCGGGCGCGTTGCCGCGTGCCGCCGCGCGCCGCGTGGCGACCGGGGCTCGTGCGTGGACCCGGTGTGTAAAGTACCGGATTTTCAGCACATAAATAAATGTAAATAAAGGTGGTATGAAATACTATTATTATGAAAGTTGGGGAAGTAAGAAACATTTGGATGCGAGTTGGGCCCAAATCGGGCTAAAATGGAGAGATCTAAAAATTTATTTGAGAAAGGGGACCCAGATTTTTAGTGAAAAATTTACAGTGTCGGAAAATTCCGAAAAAATTACGGGAGCCCAGTAAATATGTTTTAAGACCACAGAAAAAGTTTTGCGTTGATCGGATGCCGGATAGTGAGAACTGGCTCTGCCAACAGTGTCGGAAAATTCTGAGAAAATTTGGGGAGCTTCGTAATTATATTTTTAGGCCACAATAAAAATTTCGTGTTGATCGGATACCCGGATTGTGAGAACGGGATCCACCAATGATTCTAGATACAGCGAGGCTTTTGGTGGCCCAGAAATGACCCAAACTGAAAATTTAAAATTTTCTGTGATAAATTAAGCTGAAACGAAGCCGCCTGTCAAATTTGGACGGAAAGGGACGAAAAACGGACAGAAAACGGGATAAAAATGGATTTCCAAGCCATGCGGCGCGCTGCGCAATGCGCACAGCTGGCGCGCATCTGTGGGCGGGGACGTGCGCCGCGTGGCGTGGGAGGCGCCGCTTGGACCTGGTGCGCGCTCCCTGTGTGGTGGACCGCCACCCGGCGGTTCCTCATTGGAGGTCTTCGTGGACCCGGTTCATGAACCCTCCTCCTCCTTCTTCTTCTTATTCTCTTCTTCTTCATCCTTCTCCCGCACCAGACCTTCCCTTTCTCTCCTTCTTCTCCACCGAGCACGAGAGAAAGAGAGAGAGAGAGAAGAAGAAGAGGGGATTTCGTGAGGAGGAACGGCGCGCCGTGAATCTCGTGGAGCGCGCGAGGCGTCCCAAAAGTCGATGGGCGCGACTGTACGAGGTAACGTTATTTTCACGATATTTTTGGCACAATTTTTATGCCTCCTTTGGGTTTGGATTTGACCCCATTACCGTATTGCGTGTTAGGAACCGAGTTATATTGCGCCGTTTTGCTGCGCGGACTGTCAGGGGCAATTTTGGCGCGCCTCGTTTTGCGTGCTAGTTGTGGAAAAAATGCACCGTTTTGTGTGCGGATTCGAAAAATATGCACAGTTTTGAACGCAAACTCGGAAAGCATACACCGTTTTGCGTGCAACACCGAAAAAGAAACATGCACCGTCTTGCGTGCCGACCCGAGGTACATGCTCCGTTTTGCGTGCAGGTTGGACTAACGCGCACCGTTTTGCGCGCAGTCTCTAATATTATACATCGTTTTTCGTGCAGGGATAGAAAAATGTGCACCGTTTTTGCGTGTAACTTTACAGTTAAGCGTGCACCGTTTTGCGTGCAGATCGTTTTGTCGCGCACCGTTTTGCGTGCAGTCTCTAATATTATGCATCATTTTTCATGCAGGGCTAGAAAAACGTGCACCGTTTTGCGTGCAATCCTACAATCAAACGTGCACCGTTTTGCGTGCAAATTTGAGTTACGTGCACCGTTTTTAGTGCAGATCGTTTTGTCGTGCACCGTTTTGCGTGCCGATCCTAATATTTTGCATCGATTTGCGTGCAGGACTAGAAAAAATTGTGCATCGTTTTGCGTGCAACCCTACAGTCGAACGTGCACCGTTTTGCGTGCAGATTTGAGGTACGTGCTCCGTTTTGAGTGCCGGTTGTGTTGTCGCGCACCGTTTTGCGTGCCGACCCTAATATTTTGCATCGATTTGCGTGTAGGACTAGAAAAAAATGTGCATCATTTTGCGTGCAACCCTACAGTCGAACATGCACCGTTTTGCGTGCAGATTTGAGGTACGTGCACCGTTTTGCGTGCAAGTTGAGTTGACACTCATCGTTTTGCGTGCCGACTGAAGCGGCACGCATCGTTTTGCGTGTGGATTTTTCTGACGTGCACCCTTTTGCGTGCAGATTTGGTGGACGTGCACCGTTTTGCGTGCGGACTCGAGGGAAGTGAGCCGTTTTGCGTGCAAGCTCGAGGAAACAAGTGAAATCGCGCGGAGACCAATTGCAAGTGTCTACAAGCAATTGGGTACACTACAAGGTGGGGGATTCTGCCGAAAATGGGTGACCTCTCCCCTTGCTCCTTTGCTTTTGATCTAGAAGCATGATAGTAGCCTGTTAGAGGCGTCAGGTAATTATCATTAAGATTGCATGTTTAAAGGAATACAGAGAAAAAGTGCAACTGTTGGTTGCCAAAGACAGATGATATATATGCATGTGTAGTGAAATTTAGAGAAAAAGCGACATTTATGATTTATCCACAATAGGGGATAAACTTGTATGTGTAGATGGACACAGATGAAAAACGCAACTGTCGGTTGCCAAAAGGAGACAATTCATGTGCAAAAGGACTTAGAGGATAAATATTATTTTTATGCTGGATACGAAATAATTGCATGCGTATAAATGGATAAATATGTGATGACTGTGATCATGTTAGGGTACAACCCTAGGAATCATGTGACATAAGGGAACAGAACATGTTGGTAGTAAGACTAGAAGAAAACCTAGTATAGGGGTTTGACGAGTGACATCAACTTAGGAGTTATCCTAGGATTGGACGAGTGGCATGGTCTTAGGGGATAACCTAAGGACACTGGATAGAGTGATCAACTTAGAGTCAAGGAACTCTAGGAGGAGTATGACCTGGAACTTAGGTAAAGGGAATCTAAGGTGAACTAGTGATCAACATAGAGTCAAGGAACTCTATGATGAGTATGACATGGAACTTAGGTACAGGGGACCTAAGGTGATTCAGAGGAGTTTAAACTCACAGACAGGTAATTAGAGTCAGTGTAACTCTAAGTTAAAAGTGGAACAGAAAAATAGAGTTAAGTTAACTCTAGGATTCAGTGAGGAATCAGGAAAGCGGGATAAGATCCCAAGGTTAAAGAATTAAACAAATATAACCCTAGAGAGTCATAGGGTGTCTGGGCAAATGGACAATAATTTTAACTTCAATTTGAGTTAAATAAATAAAGGTGAAATGTTTAAGAGTCCAAGTGACTCTCTAGTTATCCTTATGGCGAGACCTAGGATAAGAGGTAAATTGTTGTAAAAAGGCAAAGTTTAAATGCAAGCTAAAAGTGGCTAAAAAGCATAAAGAGAATGTAAATGGCGCATTCGAATTTGAGACTCGTCAAGTGGAGCAGGACTCCCTGGGCAGTGACCCGTCAGACGAGGTACTTTCGAAAGGCTTAAAGTGAAAGCAAAGAGCTAAATGCTCAAAGGAAAGAGAAAGAGATTTGCCAGTGGCAAAAAGGGAGCTATAAGCTCGAATAAGAAAGGAAAGCAAGTGTTCAAAGGCAAAGAGGCTAAGAACTAAAGTAAAAAGAGAAAGAAAAAGAAAAGAAAAGAATGAAAATATAAAGATAAAACGGGCGGACCTACGGTGAGAAACGCGGCCCATGTTGGAGTTGCAGGCAGTGCCCCTCTCCCGGGTAGAGACCCGTTCGGGACGTTTCTTCCGTAGGACGGGGTAACACTTGTGGGTGTTATCGGCAACCTTAGAAATCTTATCTTATGGTAGCAGGACTATCGGGCTGGGGCCCGTTGGATAAGAATTTCTGAGGGTTAACTTGAACTAAAGCACCAGAATTTAAAGAATAAAGAAAAATAGAGTGGCCAAGGTGGCCGGGTTAGTTTAACCCCGTGTAGCGGCATAGTGACCGAGTTGGTGCTTAGCAGCCTGATATGGCTAGACAGAGTAGTGATGGATTGGTGAGTATACACAGATAGTGTAGTGGCCAGTATATGCATAGTAGCATTATGATATTGAGGATTTTAGTTTCCTAGCATTCTATTATTATTGCTTCCATTGAACCAAGTGGTGTAGGACACTTTTTCTCGGTGGTTGAACCCACTGGGAACTCAGTTGTAGTTCTCACACCCCTTGGGTGACCTCCCCACAGGTTCGGGTGTGGATACGGCGGTCGAGACGTTTCAGATGCAGACGGCGAGGTATCCGACAGGGGCAAGAGCCCAGCAGCATAGAGACCTAGAGGGTCTAGCAGAGGTATCCTTTTTATATATTTATTGAGTGAACCTTGTATGGTGAGGAAATTATGTAAGAGAATTGTAATAATTTTATTTGCAAGTTCAAGAATGTAAGATGTAATAAATTTTAGTTTATGGTTCACTCTTCAATTTTTAGTACTCTGATATTGAGCTTCCGCATACACTTGTTGTGTTATTATGGATGTTACCGTTACTTTCGGGTAGAAAAAAGTCTTACCCGATTGGCGGGTCTGTTGGCATGCCCGAACCGTACAAATTGGCGGACTCGGGGCGTGACACGGTGCACGCGCCTCGGCCTTGTGAGCCGGGGAGCGTGGCTCCCCATTGGCTGGCGCGGTGGACCAGATCTGTGGACCACCTCCCTCATCCCCTTTTTCTTCTTCTTCTTCTGTCTCACCCGCACCATTTTTCTTCTCTTTTCATTCTTTCTTCTCCACCCGAGCGAGAGAGGGAGTGAGGAGGGGATTTGTCGGTGGTGCGGCGGTGCGTCGTGGGCCTCGCGGAGCGCGCGAAATGTTCCACGGAGCAGTTGGGCGGCGCGGCCTGTCGAGGTAGGTCCCACACTTGTTTTTACGGTGTTTTTAGCACAGTTTTGGGGCGTTCTTTTGGACAGTAATTAACCCCTTGTTCTTATCTGTGTTAGGGACTGTGTTTTACTGCACTATTTTGCGTGCGGTCCCCGACGCCGTGCACCATTTTGCGTGCGGACTCCGTTTTGCGTGCGAATTCTGGCACCGTGCTCCGTTTTGCGTGCGAATTTCGGCACCGTGCACCATTTTGCGTGCGGTCCCCGACGCCGTGCATCGTTTTGCGTGCGGACTCCGTTTTGCGTGCGGATTCTGGCACCGTGCTCAGTTTTGCGTGCGGATGTCGGCACCGAGCACCGTTTTGCGTGCGGACTCCGTTTTGCGTGCGGACTTCGTCACCGTGCACCATTTTGTGTGCGGATTCTGGCACCGTGCACCGTTTTGCGTGCGGACTCCGGCACCATGCACCGTTTTGCGTGCGGACTCCGTTTTACGAGCGAACTTCGGCATCGTGCTTCGTTTTGCGTGCGGATCGCGTGGAGGCCAATTGCAAGTGTCTACGAGCAATTGGCGGGAAATCGAGGTGGGTGGCCATATCCCCAAGTTTTATGGACTGTGCAGTAATTCTACTGATGTAGGACTATGCATGATAGTTTATTTCATTGTGTAGCATGCTAGATTGTAGGAATGGTTATTCCTTTTATCATCTGTTAATATAGTTATATTGGAACTTGACCTAACACCCCCGTCATATGTTGCATGTGTAACCAGAGCAGTAGAAAACTCTCACTTGGGCTAGGGTTATTTATTGTTTAGACACCCACACTGTTTTTCTATTCCTGGACGTAGTGTTATCCTTGCCCGAGTGGTCGGGACTTTCTTTTAGTGTGGGATGCTTTTGCACTCGTGCTTGGGAGCAGAGTGGAGTCTGGTAGTTGTAGTGGGTTGTTTATCTGTGCCGGGAGCCGTTTGGTTAAACGGTAGACCCGGGAGGTCTTGTATCCCTGTTGTGCTGTCGTGGGAGGGAGCCGTTGAGCAGACGGTAGTTCCGGGCCATCGAGTATCTACCGGTCAGTGTTGTTGGGAACCGTTGGGGTTGACGGTGGTCCCAGGTCGTTGAGTGTTGTCCGACCGGTATTGTTAGCCTGAGTTGTGGGTCGTCCTGGCTGTGGAGTACCTCCAGCCAGTGTGCGTTGTGCTGCGAGCTGTTGGAGAGGCTAGTGTCTCGTGTTTCGTGCGAGCTGATCAGCTGAGTCGTCGAGCGTGGTTTTTGACTAGCCTGCGTTTGCCAATTTTTGATACTCTATGCCGCGCCGTTTTTTCTTAGTTGGGGGTCGTGCCCCCTGAGATGCCGCAGTGGATGCGATGGTTGGCCTGTTGAGGCAGTTTCCCGCAGTGGATGCGATGGTGGGCCTGTTCGAGGCAGTTTTGCGCGAGGGTTGAGTTAGTCGGACAGGACGCCCCACGTAAATCCCGTCCTCATGTGGATGTGTGGTAGTGGGCAGGTGCGTTCCTAGTCGACAGGCGCAGGCTTGACTGGACCCTTTGAGGCAGTCAGTTCGAGTGGGTCGATTGAGCACCTTGGGTGCGAGTGGTCTCATTTACTTTCATCTGTTCCACTTTTTGAGTATCTAGATAGAGGCATGGTAGCTGTTGAGTAGTTCCAGCTTTTCTTGTTCAGATTTCATTGCACTGTTATCTTTTACCTCTGGTAGACTTAGTGGGCAGACCGTTGGGCTTGTTGGCGGCACCCACTGAGAACTACTGTGGGAAGTAGTTCTCACACCCGTCGTGGTGTCTTTTCCCCAGGAACTTCTTCTCCTGTTCCTGTGCTCCTGTTGCTGATCCTTCTGGCCGAGGCGAGGGAGTCGCGAGCTAGTTCCCTACCCGTAGTTGGAGTGTAGCGGTACCCCTTCAGAGGAGAGCTCTAGTTGATTAGTTTACTTCTTTTTCCTCTGTTGAGAGACCTTTGTTGTGAGGTATAGAGTTGTACTTTATTTTTTACAGTTTGAGAGACTGATGTAGTGAGGATATTTTTTTTGTATTGAGAGCTTGTACACCGATGTATTTTATTGGAGATATCTCCCTTTTGAGTTTTGTATCAGAGGCCTTTTTATATGATCGTATTTGGGAGATGGATATTGTATAATTTTCAGTTGTACAGGGTTTGGATTTCAGTTATTAGTAGTTTACTTTCAGCTCTGATACCACTCTAATCTGTCACGCCCCGGGGTCGAAACTGCGACCCGGGCTCGCTAACAGATCCGCCATCTGTACGGAAACTGCCGTACAGACGAAGCGTCTAACCTGCAAAAAGAATCAACTACAGTATACCACTCTAATCTGTCACGCCCCGGGGTCGAAACTGCGACCCGGGCTCGCTAACAGATCCGCCATCTGTACGGAAACTACCGTACAGACGAAGCGTCTAACCTGCAAAAAGAATCAACTACAGTATACAGATATCAGAGCCTAGGTTGTAGGTCATGGTGGACTTAGAAACCCTAGGCTTGTGGTTGGACATTAGGATGACTACGTGAGAGTCGTGACTTATAGCGAGAGTCCTGATTGAGTTTTATACCTCTCCCAAGAGACGGGATGAGTGATTGGCATGTTCACTTTCCCAAGCGATTATGTGGCTGCAGACAACATAATGCTATGGAATGGATGACATGTCTTAGACTTTCGCTGGATTGGGTCGTATGGTTGTTGTGTCCTGACGTTTGTTGTTGTGCAGTGGACTACGATACTCCTGAGACGTCGTGTTGTGAAGAGGACACACCCCGCACCTGATGAATACCCGAGCAGCGGGAGGCAGAGCTATCAGAGCAGAGCGAGACCCAGGAGTTTGTGTGTTGAGATAGTTTCCCACTTTAACCGAGAAGGGCCAAATCCCTGAACGGTAAAGGATTGAGAACTTCGATAGGCTGAGCCTAGAGTCTGTTCTTGTTTGATTGGGGTTCTAGGCACCGGTCTATCGGGATTTTCGGATCTTTGCCGCGTCAGTCGGTTCTTCTCGCCTATGAGTGGGGTGTTGTTGTTGGAGCCGTTTGGAGTGACGGCGATCCCAGCTGTGTAGATACTTTCCACTGGCCGAGCTACCAGATGGGCACTTGCCCCTGGCCGAGTTACCAGGTGGGCACATGCCCTGGCCGAGTTACCAGGAGGATACTTTCCACTGGCCGAGCTACCAGATGGATACATTGCCCCTGGCAGAGTTACCAGGTGGGCACATGCCCTGGCCGAGTTACCAGGTGGGCACTTGCCCCTGGCCGAGTTACCAGGTGGGCACATACCCTGGCCGAGTTACCAGGAGGATACTTTCCACTGGCCGAGCTACCAGATGGATACATTGCCCCTGGCAGAGTTACCAGGTGGGCACATGCCCTGGCCGAGTTACCAGGTGGGCACATACCCTGGCCAAGTTACCAGGAGGATACTTTCCACTGGCCGAGCTACCAGATGGATACATTGCCCCTGGCAGAGTTACCAGGTGGGCACATGCCCTGGCCGAGTTACCAGGTGGGCACTTGCCCCTGGCCGAGTTACCAGGTGGGCACATGCCCTGGCCGAGTTACCAGGAGGATACTTTCCACTGGGCGAGCTGCCAGATGGACACATTGCCCCTGGCCGAGTTACCAGGTGGGCACATGCCCTGGCCGAGTTACCAGGAGGATACTTTCCGCTGGCCGAGCTACCAGATGGGCACTTGCCCCTGGCCGAGTTACCAGGTGGGCACATGCCCTGGCCGAGTTACCAGGAGGATACTTTCCACTGGCCGAGCTACCAGATGGACATATTGCCCCTGGCCGAGTTACCAGGTGGGCACATGCCCTGGCCGAGTTACCAGGAGGACATTTTTCCCTGGCCGAGTTACCAGGAGGACACTTTCCACTGGCCGAGCTACCAGATGGGTTCATACCCCTGGCCGAGCTACCAGGTAGGTACATGCCCTGGCCGAGTTACCAGGTGGTTGCTTTAGTGAGATTGAGATGGTCTGACAGGATGCCGAGATTTGGTGGCGTCGAGTTCATCCTGTTGGACTACCGGGAGCGCAGTTGTTGACGTGGAACCAGTTTCGTGCTTTGCGGCTCAAGGCCTTCTTTCCCGACAGTGTAAGCAGAAACTGGAAAGGGATCTTAGACTCCTGCAGCAGGGGAGTCGACCTCTTCTGGAGTATGTTCGCGAGTTTTGCAATTGTTGAGCGGTGTACCTCATGTCGCCTGGATGAGGCCCAGGAGGTTGAGCTAGTTGAGAAAGGACTGCATCGGAACATCTATCACTTGGTGTATTCTCGGCGGGTGCCGACGTTAGATGCAGCGATTGAGCATGCTTAGCGGGTTGACCGAGGATGAGTGATCATGTCAGAGATAGATGGAGCGCCAGGGACCAGCTCCGGGGAGAGGCATCCAGTGCCGCCTGGGTTTGGACAGCCGAATAGATCGAGACCCCCAGGGCCGCCACGATCCCAGTCTGAGGGTCGTGAGTCTCAGAGGAGACAGAGACCAGGAGGTTCTCCAGAGCCGATGTATCAGCAGCAGCAGCGGGCTGACTGTGTCATTTGTGGTGGGACGCATTCTGCGCCGCAGTGTGACCACAGGCTGGGCATAGATCATGGTCTTGTCCTAAAGCGGGATCACCTGTCGCATTGGCAGCTTCGGCTCCTCCTCCTCCGCTCTTTCAGACAGGCGGAGCTTCGACAGGTTATGGCCAGATAGTTAGGGCCACTTCTTCGCGGCAGTCCGACGGACGACCACCCCCGAGCGGGAGCGTCTATGTCGCACAGGATGAGGATTCGGGAGCAGCTGGCCACGTGGTGGCAGATATTAATCTTATCTCCCCTTCACGCACTTGAGCGTTATTTGTTACCGGAGCATCGCATTCATTTCTTCTGTAGGGCATTCGCATTGTTGTATGGGCTAGAGATAGGACCCTTAGCTTGTGCTCGTGAGGTTCAGATACCTGATCACGTGTTGCACATAGATGAGTGTTGTTGGTCCTGCCCAGTGCAGTTGGGGCCCTGGTTTTTGCCTGTTGATCTTTTGGCCCTTCCTCAGCTCCGGAATTTCAAGGTCGTGTTGGGTATAGGACTGTGAGGATCTGAGGCCTTGATGCTTGAGTGATACCACACCGTTGATACACGGTGATGATGCCACACCGTTGATACACGGTGGTGATGCCACACCGTTGATACACGGTGGTGATGCCATACCGTTGATACACGGTGGTGATGCCACACCGTTGGTGCACGGCAGTGATGCCACGTTGTAGATACACAACGGTGAGAGTTTTTGGATGTTTCGGACTTTTGACCGCGAGTTTGGGCATCAGCTTTATGATCGCCTTGCGAGCCAGTTTTCAGTCCCGTTCATCGACGGTTTGGTCCCCGTCAGGGTGTTCTTTATTAGTTGAGGGATCGACTTCGACCCGTGGGTCCGTTGGGGTTATGATAGCATGTTGAGTGACCAACTGTGGCATGGGATTGTGTCTCTTGAGGATCCCTTTTGAGGTTAGCCTGCAGTTGAGTAGTCCACTCGGGTGGTTTTGGATCGGGAAGTAACCGAGTGAAGACCCCGACTTATTGGATTCCCTTCTTTATTGGATGAATGTGCGGGTATGCTTCGGGTCGCCTTGTTGAGGTTGGCACCATGATGTGATTTGGTACGCGTTGAACTAGTGGTTATTTTTGTTTTCCCCCAGTCTTTTATTTGGAGCCCCTTGGGTATTTCACGTCTCAGCTCAGGAGTGATGTGTTTTTCCTCGCCCGTGATTTACTTGCCCCTTTGAGATCTGTGATTGTTGGAGTACGAGGGACGCCCGTTGCAATTTCTGAGTCGAGAGATGAGAGAATTGCACATCGGGTCATACCGTACTTGTGGTTGTTGTTGTTGCGGAGTAATCACGGGGAGTGAGTGGTGTTTTGGGAGCTGAATGCGTATTGATGGAAACCTACACGTGGTATTTGTGACTCCTAATGGACTTGATCTAGTTTCGAGGACGAAACTTTCTTTTAGTGGGGGAGGGTGTGAGGTCCCGGAATAACCCGCGTAGGGTCTGCTGGTTGTTGGGCAGCTTTTAGTGGCCATTGGGAGTGTTTGTGCGCATGTCGGGCCCGAGAAATGGATTTGTGGTGCAATTTGGGATTTAGTTGCATCACTGGAGGCCTGCGTGGTGTGTTGGTGGTGTTTGCGCGCAATTTAGACACAAGTGTTGGACTTTGGGCTTAAAATGAGGTCCCGTGGGAAATTGGAGGACCCGTCGAGTGTTTAGAAGTGGTTTCGCGCGATTCAGATGTCAAAATTGGACTCCGGGCGAAGTTTGGATGAAAGATTACCTCTCCGGTCGCCTTCTGGAATTTTTAGAGTTGGAATTTGGCAAATCGGACTTTAAAAATGGACCCGGCGCGAAAATCGGATCAAGTGGGCATTCGGCAAATTTTCGGATGAGAATTTGGAGAAACGGACATCGTTTTTGGATTCAGCGCGTGAAATCGCTAAGAATGAATTATTTATTTGTTCGATTTGGAGCCCGGATGAAGTGCGCGTTTTTTGAGGCAACGCGACACGAATCTCGAGGCGAGGCACGGCACGAATCCCGAGGAGCGCGGCAGTACGGCACGGCAGACGCGCCTTCGGCGCGGAACGCGCGGGGGCCGCCACGTGGCGGGCCCCCGTTGGCGCCCGCGTGAGCGCCGGGGCGCGCGCCCGTGTGGCGCGCGCGTGTCCCGCGCCTGCGCTGCGCGGTGCGTGTAATGCGCCCGTGTAGCGGGCGCGTTGCCGCGCGCCGCGTGGCGACCGGGGCGCGTGCGTGGACCCGGTGCACGCGCCCCGGCCTTGTGAGCCAGGGAGCGTGGCTCCCCATTGGCTGGCGCGGTGGACCAGGGCTGTGGACCGGATCCGTGGACCACCTCCCTCATCCCCTTTTTCTTCTTCTTCTTCTTTCTCCCCCGCGCCATTTTTCTTCTCTTTTCTTTCTTTCTTCTCCACCCGAGCGAGAGAGGGAGTGAGGAGGGGATTTGTGGGTGGTGCGGCGGTGCGTCGTGGGCCTCGCGGAGCGCGCGAAATGTTCCACGGAGTAGTTGGGCGGCGCGGCGTGTCAAGGTAGGTCCCACACTTGTTTTTACGGTGTTTTTAGCACAGTTTTGGGGCATTCTTTTGGACAGTAATTAACCCCTTGTTCTTATTTGTGTTAGGGACTGTGTTTTACTGCACCGTTTTGCGTGCGGTCCCCGACGTCGTGCACCGTTTTGCGTGCGGACTCCGTTTTGCGTGCGGATTCTGGCACCGTGCTCCATTTTGCGTGCGAATTTCGGCACCGTGCACCATTTTGCGTGCGATCCTCGACGCCATGCACCGTTTTGCGTGCGGACTTCGTTTTGCGTGCGGATTCTGGCACCGTGCTCCGTTTTGTGTGCGGATTTCGGCACCGTGCACCGTTTTGCGTGCGGACTTCGGCACCGTGCACCATTTTGTGTGCGGATTTTGGCACCATGCACCGTTTTGCGTGCGGACTCCGGCACCATGCACCGTTTTGCATGGAGACTCCGTTTTGCGAGCGGACTTTGGCATCGTGCTTCGTTTTGTGTGCGGATCGCGTGGAGGCCAATTGCAAGTGTCTACGAGCAATTGGTGGCAAATCGAGGTGGGTGGCCTTATCCCCAAGTTTTATGGACTGTACAGTAATTCTACTGATGTAGGACTATGCATGATAGTTTATTTCATTGTGTAGCATGCTAGATTGTAGGAATGGTTATTCCTTTTATCATCTGTTAATATAGTTATATTGGAACTTGACCTAGCACCCCCGTCATATGTTGCATGTGTAACCAGACCAGTAGAAAACTCTCACTTGGGCTAGGGTTATTTATTGTTTAGACACCCACACTGTTTTTCTATTCCTGGACGTAGTGTTATCCTTGCCCGGGTAATGGGCCGAGGGGTCGGGACTTTCTTTTAGTGTGGGATGCTTTTGCACTCGTGCTTGGGAGCAGAGTGGAGCCTGGTAGTTGTAGTGGGTTGTTTATCTGTGCCGGGAGCCGTTTGGGTAAACGGTAGACCCGGGAGGTCTTGTATCCCTGTTGTGCTGTCGTGGGAGGGAGCCGTTGAGCAGACGGTAGTCCCGGGCCATCGAGTATCTTCCGGTCAGTGTTATTTGGAACCGTTGGGGTTGACGGTGGTCCCAGGTCGTTGAGTGTTGTCCGACCGTTATTGTTAGCCTGAGTTGTGGGTCGTCCTGGTTGTGGAGTACCTCCAGCTAGTGTGCGTTGTGCTGCGAGCTGTTGGAGAGGCTAGTGTCTCGTGTTTCGTGCGAGCTGATCAGCTGAGTCGTCGAAAGTGCTCCGACTGTTGTGCTAGATATTTTGGGGATCTTGAGTCCTACCTTTCTGAAAGTGAGCGTGGTTTTTGACTAGCCTGCTTTTGCCAATTTTTGATACTCTATGCCACGCCATTTTTCCTCAGTTGGGGGTCGTGCCCCCTGAGATGCCGCAGTGGATGCGATGGTTGGCCTGTTGAGGCAGTTTCCCGCAGTGGATGCGATGGTGGGCCTGTTCGAGGCAGTTTTGCGCGAGGGTTGAGTTAGTCGGACAGGACGCCCCACGTAAATCCCGTCCTCATGTGGATGTGTGTAGTGGGCAGGTGCGTTCCTAGTCGACAGGCGCAGGCTTGACTGGACCCTTTGAGGCAGTCAGTTCGAGTGGGTCGATTAAGCACCTTGGGTGCGAGTGGTCTCATTTACTTTCATCTGTTCCACTTTTTGAGTATTTAGATAGAGGCATGGTAGCTGTTGAGTAGTTCCAGCTTTTCTTGTTCAGATTTCATTGCACTGTTATCTTTTACCTCTGGTAGACTTAGTGGGCAGACCGTTGGGCTTGTTGGCGGCACCCACTGAGAACTACTGTGGGAAGTAGTTCTCACACCCGTCGTGGTGTCTTTTCCCTAGGAACTTCTTCTCCTGTTCCTGTGCTCCTGTTGCTGATCCTTCTGGCCGAGGCGAGGGAGTCGCGAGCTAGTTCCCTACCCGTCGTTGGAGTGTAGTGGTACCCCTTCAGAGGAGAGCTCCAGTTGATTAGTTTACTTCTTTTTCCTCTGTTGAGAGACCTTTGTTGTGAGGTATAGAGTTGTACTTTATTTTTTACAGTTTGAGATACTGATGTAGTGAGGATATTTATTTTGTATTGAGAGCTTGTACACCGATGTATTTTATTGGAGATATCTCCCTTTTGAGTTTTGTATCAGAGGACGTTTTATATGATCGTATTTGGGAGATGGATATTGTATAATTTTCAGTTGTACAGGGTTTGGATTTCAGTTATTAGTAGTTTACTTTCAGCTCTGATATCTGTATACTGTAGTTGATTCTTTTTGCAGGTTAGACGCTTCGTCTGTACGGCAGTTTCCGTACAGATGGCGGATCTGTTAGCGAGCCCGGGTCGCAGTTTCGACCCCGGGGCGTGACAAGTTGTGTTTGACAATTTAGATTGGATCTAAACTTTTCTGGGTGTGAATTATCTGCTGCTGCTTGGTTTTTCTAATTAGTTATTTTTGGTAAATCAGTCCTTCATTGATGCTATCACTCATGGGCTCAATCTTGTTGCAGTTCTGTTTTGCTCTCTGTAATTGGGCTCAAATCCAAGCAAATCCCAATGCAATGTTCGCTCGAATGAAAATTCGGTCGAAACCCAGTCCGTTGTAGTGAATCATTTTGCTATTTTTATCCTCCCCTCGACCTGCACTATAATTTGTCGGGCCTGAACTATGTAGATACAAGTCGATTTTTTGGACGTTGTATTTGGTATAAGAGTCACAGATAATAGCCGGTGGGGGCTATCTGATTGCCAATCCCATGTTTTTGGGCTTTTTTATTTTCCAATTTAAATCTTCCAAAAGTAAAAATTGGGTATGTAGCCTCGTCAAAATTTATTTAGATAACTAACTTACTATCTAGCTTGATGCATAACTATCATGTCATAACATATTATGAAAATTTACGAAGGCGATAAACTGTTGACTACTTTTTGCATGTGGCCGTTTCACATTGCAAATGTTTCTTTCATAAGGGTTGAATTGAAAATAAAGCCTTATTTGTAGATTTGAGATTTTTTTATACTTGTGTGGACGTTTCACATGCGAAGTCAAATATGAAAGGATGCATATTTTATCTGCTGAATTCATGCCTGAGGAAATTTCTCTTTGTAGCAAAAGAATGGTGATAAATCCATTTCTTATTGGCCGGCTGCACTTTTTACTGCTGTTCCTAGTAGATCGTTCTTTCTGAGGGGATTTTTGTGGGACAAGGGCTTTCATCAGCTTGTTATTTCGTTGGTTGCTCGCAATTCATCTCTGGGATCTACATTCATTTTCATATGCACCCCTCTAATATCTGAATTTTCATATGTACTGCTAGAAAGTGCAGTTTCTAACCGAAATGCCCTTATCTTGAGTTGGGAAGTCATCCAATTCAAGGGGGGACATTTGTTTTGAGTTGGAAAATGTTTCATTGAGAGAGGCATTTTGCATGTACATGGGTATATGTGTTAGAAACTAAGTTTTGAAATGGCATATATGAAAAATTAAACTTTGCGCTCTTCCTGATGCCGACTTATATATGTCAATGTGTAGGCGCTGGTTTAAATGATTGATACACACAATGAAGGATTTATTTATATATGTAATAAGCATTTTTTTATGGAACTTGTGCAGGATTATAATTTGATGTCCAAACAACTATCAAACTTTGAGGTCCTCAATCAGGTAATCTATGTTTTCTTGCCAGCCAAAATAAAACATATTACTTGGAAGTCTATAAGGTAAAGGACAACATATAGTGGAGGGCGTTTTTGACATCATAACCTATTGCATTTATTTTGTTTCTGATTTTCTGTTCTCTATAGCAAAATATTAAGACAATAAATGTCACGCCCCGGGGTCGAAACTGCGACCCGGGCTCGCTAACAGATCCGCCATCTGTACGGAAACTGCCGTACAGACGAAGCGTCTAACCTGCAAAAACAGAACTACAGCTACACAGATATCAGAGCGGATAAAAAGCTGTACTATAAAATTTTACAACTACAAAGTTGCAACAACACATAGCCTATCTCCAAAAACAAGATGATACAAATAGAAGTCCACCTATACAACATCTACAAATCCAACTGGGAGATAGCTAAACAGGAAATAAAGCCAAACATAACCAACTCCCACAGTCTGGGATGGTACATCTACCTCACTCTAAAGTAACAATGCTGGTAGGGAACTATCAAGCGACTCCCTGTCCTCGGTCCGTCTAGTCAAGCTCGGCAGGAACGGAAGAAAAGCCTCAGCAACCTGTCACCGACAGAGGGTGTGAGAACTACATCCTACAGTAGTTCTCAGTGGGTACCGTCTCCAAGAACCACGGTCTGCCCACTAAGTCCACTAGAGGCAAGAGATAACAGAAAAGACTGATAATATAAATAAGCTGGAAAAGAATCTACAGCTATCATGCCTCTATCTACTATGCTCAATAGGAAGGGGATATGGATGATGGTATGCAGCCACTCACTGCTGACAATATGTCACAAGTACTATGCTCAAGAAACTCTACTATGACACATGCTATGCCAACACTCTCTCGGTGTAACCCATATCTCATCGACTGCCCCACAGGGTCCCGTCGAGTCAAGCCTGCGCCCCCTGGTGTATCAACCAGGGTGTCCAATCGGACAAACTCGATATCTCACAAAGTGACCCCATGGTGGCTCGGCCAGGGGTATCAAGCGACCTCTAGTATATGAACTAGGCGCATCATCGCAGCCTCGTCAGGCTCGGTATCATCATCGCAGCCTCATCAGGCTCGGAATCATCAACGCACCCGGGGCGTAGCTCGAGGGGTGCGACCCCACCGAACTCAAGTATCACAACTGAATCACTGTCTCACAAGTGGCTCCTGCAGGCTATAGTCCACGATCAAACAGATCGGTATCTCGATGCTCAAAGCACAACTCGGTCGGAGAACCCTCCACGACTCAATCTCACAACACTGACCCACTCAACGAAAGTACTACACAGCTGGGACCACCGCCTCTCCCAACGGCTCCCACAACAACCCCCACTGAACTCAACACGCAAACTCACGGCCGGAGATGCTCCACGTGTAGGTTTTTGTAGGATCCACAAGGATCTAAATAGGTACTATCAAACAACTAGAGGGGGGGTGAATAGGTGTAATACTTATAAAACCAAATCTCAGTGCAAAATAAAAACCAATGCGGAAAATAAAAACAGCACACCAAGATATACGTGGAAACTCCAATCTAGGAGAAAAACCACGGGACCAACACGCAATAACAATCCACTAAGAATAGAAGAATAACAAGGTGATTACCGACTCCACGGACTCAACCCCTACTTCAGCTTCTTCGGACCTTGCGCTGACCGGTTGGATGTCCACGCAATAACAATCCACTAAGAAAAGAAGAATAACAAGGTGATTACCGTCTCCACGGATTTAACCCCTCCTTCAATTTCTTCGGACCTCGCGCTCCACCGGTTGCACGTCCACTGCACACGTTCGAATCCACGAACGCCACTCGAATCCACGAGCACACGTTTCGAATCCACGAAACGCCTTTAGCACACCGAATCCACGATGCCACGTCGAATCCACGACGCAAACTCAGTCGATAAGAATATTGACTTCGATGGTGATCCTTTGCTTAGATTCTCATTGAGGAACCGCAGAAGAAATCTCTAAGCAAAGATTAGATCAATTCGACGAAAGATATGTTCTTGAAAGAACCGTCGAATTGACCTAAAAGAGGCTAAAGAGAAGAATGATAAGAACCTAGCCTCTAGGGTTGCTCTCAAGTGTTTTATAAATTAATCGGTAGAGAACCCACGTTCTTGAGAAACCCTAAGAGTCTATTTATAGGTTAGAAACCTTTGGAAAGAGATAAGAATCAAAAACATACCTTATCTGGAAATTTTTAGGACGGCGATCCGGATCGGATTTACTGCGATCCGGATCGTCGTAACGAGATTGACGATTCCAGAAAACCAAGGGTTCGGGATCCGGATTGCAAGGTCCGATCCGGATCGTTCATGCAATTCAGCAAAGTCCCATGTTCGGGATCTGGATCGGAATGGCCTAGGATCCGGATTGAAATTGCCAATGAACAAGTACCCTTCGGGATCCGGATTGCAAGGTCTGATCCGGATCCTGAACATGTCCCATGTCCAGTTTTTGATTTTTATGCAATTAAAAGATCATCCAAGTGTTTCTACACTATAAGAAAGTATTCGGATCACCACAATTATTTAGTTAAACATACCTGATCCTCTTGAATACTTTCTTCTTGAGATTGATGTAACTGATCCACAATTCTTCAACTTCAATCTTCAAGACTCAAGACACTGAGTGTCAACTTGAGCTCTTGTTGAATCTTCTCTAAGTCTTTGATTGCTGATTGACAATTTGATCCCTTTAAGACTCCGACTCAACTCACTGACTTGACTCACGAAATATGCCAACACCAAAATGCCGTAACAATCTCCCCCTTTGGCAATTTCATGACAAAACCCAAAAATACATAAAAGCGCTCAAGTCACTCATCTTAAACCAAAAAGTCGAAATTCAATGTTATCACCAAAACATTGATTTTCTTTGCGTGAAAGATCCAATAAATACAAAATTACATTTGAACCAAACAGTCCTAGAACATACTCTATGACTTAGGATTTGGAGTCTTAAAGTGATGTAATTCCTGCAAAACAAAACTCCAAACAAAATCAAAACGTTAGTCGTTAGAAATTAGAATCCTACATTTGATTCGTCCTTTTGGTTCTTTTGTTTTTCGGCTCTTTCAGTCCTTTCTTTATCTCCCCCTATCATGAGCATCTCTAATATGTTCTCCATGTTCTCCATGTTCTCCCCATGTCTTGAGCATTTATGTTCTCCCCCTTTGTGATACGATCATTATTTTCTGTTCTCCCCCTTTTTGTCACAAATTGTCAAACAGTGAACATACTAGACAAAAGGAAATCACTAACAGCATTAGTTCATAGAGAAAGAGAGATAAAGGCTCAGTTCCGGTATATAACAAAAATGCAGATTGCGTACCTGTACCAGAAAGCAAAAATCAAATAATTTCTTAAAACAAATCCAGATTTTAGAATCTTTTCAAATACCGATTTGTATTCCATCAAGAAATCAATTTAAGTGCTTTAAACAATGAATTCACACAGATGCCATTCAATCCAATTAATTTCACAAAATTAAAAAGATTTACTACTAAATCATGAAAAACAAAGATAAAACATTATAAACAGTTTTTCATGTTATATTCGTCAAACACAAGTCATCAAAAATAGTCTTGAGATCCAAAGTCTATCAAGATGTAACGGATTTACAAAGATGACTTACAGAGATTTCCAAATGACATCAATTTTGAATTTTACCCTTTCAAATTTGAGATAAGCACTAAAATACCTAAGGGTGGCTCTTTGAGCATCTTTCAACTATCCCACCTTATACCAACCAGGAGATTGTTCAAAATAAGAGCTTTAAATTTAAATCTCCGAATGCTTCAACTAAACAAAATTTCATAAATAATTTTCAAGCATCCATAACATGTGGTAGCTTCACACACAGACCGGACGACCGGGGTGGCAGCTCTTTCCAACATGTGGTGGTAGTTTTCACACTCCTTTCGGATGTAACTCTTTCCACATCTTTTGCAAACCATTTCATTACCCTTGTAAGAATGCAATCTCTTACGTGAAAGAATTAAATCCCAAATTTTAGTCTATCGGTTGTCTCACGTTTATCACAATGAATTCACACAACCGAGATAGATTAAGCATCTAAAGATCACACATGATTTCTAAAATTTGATGCTTATAATATCAAAAACTCCTATAATGAAGTATCTTCAAGATTATGATTATGGAGTAAAGTTGATAATCCATATAAAATTATTTTGGAGTGAATGAACGTGAAACCCCTTTTATTCAATGTACTTGATCGTTAAAAACCATTTGTTCAAGAACAAAACATAAAACCAAGAGCATTGAAAAAACATGTAATGCAAAGATTAAGAAAAATATGAGGAGAAAACTAATCAAAGCATTACATACAGTCATAAGCTATTTAGAACTTAAGACAAGGAAAGATATCACCTTTCCGAATCCAAAATCGCTGGATTTTGGGTTGTCTTGATTCGTTGTGGCCGGGGGTTGTCCGCTTTGACTGTTGATTCACCTTAGGTCTTTGCCTCGTAGTGATCCACTTGTATGATTGATGTTGTGGCTCGGACCTTTGGTGGGTTGAGTGAACTCCTTTTACTTGATGTGTCTTTTGATTCCGTTGAGTTCGCTCCGTAGATGAAGTTGCCGAAGAATTTTTCTCTCTTTTTCGGGCAATCCTTCACCAAATGTCCTTCAAGTCCACAAAGGTGACACGTTCTTCCTTTCAATTTGAATTTGGAACTTGAAGCATGCACAGTTTGATCCTTTTTAAAACCCAAACCAACTTTGGTTGTTTGACCTAATCCGCACATACAATCTAGTTTCTTGGAAACGGTTGAAAGCCTTTGTATGTCGGATTTGAGTTCATGAACTTGCTTGGTCAATGCTTGGTTGGTGACATGAATCTCCTCAAACTGCTTTTCAAGAAAATCAATCTTGTTAATATGTGATGCAGCGTTTGTCTCCGATTGGTTTAGCTTTTCTTGGAGGATTTCATTATTATCCAATAAGCCTTCTCGTTCCTCCTCGAGATCATGAAGTTTTATCTTTAAAGCTTGATTCTCGTCTTGAACTTCAAGTCGTTGCTTCCTCAACTTCTTAATATGTTTGGCCATCTTCTTTGATTCCGTAAGAAGTTGTTGATATGCCTCAACGAGTTCTTCTTCGTCCAACTCCCCCTCACTTGATGACTCTCCGTTGGATGTTGATGTTTCATGCAAAATCAAAGGAATAGAGTCAGTGATTAAAGATGATAAACAAACATTAGAAGAGGGAATTTGAGAAGCATGTAAGGCAACGACTTTTTCCTCTTTACTTGAGGTCGATTCATTAGAAGTAGAATCGTCCCAAGTTTTCGCTTGCAAAGCCTTCTTTTTATATGATTTCGGAGAAGGACATTCCGTTGAAAAATGGCCGTAGCCTTTGCATCTATAGCATTGGATTTCCCCTTCGAAATCATCTTTTTCTTTTTCTTTAGAAGGTTTTGCAAAGCTTTTGAGGTTAGAGGATTTAGAACCCGATGATCCTTTAGAAGGTTTCGTGGATGAAGATCCATCGGTTCGATTCTTCCAAAACTTCCGACGAAATTTCTTTGTGATCCGCGCCAATTGTTCTTCAAAATCGGCAAAAGAGATTTCATCGTCGGAACTCGATTCGCTATCTTCTTCCTTTGTTGATTTGAATGCAATACCTGTAAGCTTAGAAGAAGACTTGGAAGAAACTTGATTAGTAGGAAAAGTCATTTCATAAGTTTGCAAAGCACCTACTAATTCCTCTACACTCATCTCATCCGGATGACTAACGGTTTCAATGGCGGTAACCTTTGCCCTAAACCGTTCCGGAAGAGTCCGAAGTATCTTTCTTACAATTTTCGACTCCGGGATCTTTTCTCCTAAATTAGCACATGTATTTATTACATCTTGAAGTCTAGTGTAATAATCTGTAAACAATTCATGCTCTTCCATATGAATAGAGTCAAATTGACTTGTAAGCATCTGGAGCTTTTGAATTTTTACAAGATTAGTACCCTCATGTGTAATTTTGAGAATATCCCAAATTTCCTTCGCGGTTTCACACGCGGAAATTCGTGTGAACTCAGTCGAGGAAAGAGAATTAAATAAAGCGTTCATACCTTTCCCATTGTAAGAAGATCTTTCAAATTCCTCTTTGGACCATCTAGAGCGAGGTTTTGGGGTAGTAGAATTTCCTACTTCCTCAGCAGGATGCACCCAACCGTATTCCACGGATTGCCATACCCGCTCATCAATTGCGATGAGAAAAGCTCTCATCCGCACTTTCCAATAAGCATAATTAGTCCCATCAAAAAGAGGAGGTCTATAAATATTACCACTTTCACCCGTCATGATAGATAAACCTAAAACCCTCTCTGATACCAATTGTAGGTTTTTATAGGATCCACAAGGATCTAAATAGGTACTATCAAACAACTAGAGGAGGGGTGAATAGGTGTAATACTTATAAAACCAAATCTCAGTGCAAAATAAAAACCAATGCGGAAAATAAAAACAGCACACCAAGATATACGTGGAAACTCCAATCCAGGAGAAAAACCACGGGACCAACACGCAATAACAATCCACTAAGAATAGAAGAATAACAAGGTGATTATCGACTCCACGGACTCAACCCCTCCTTCAGCTTCTTCGGACCTTGCGCTGACCGGTTGGATGTCCACGCAATAACAATCCACTAAGAAAAGAAGAATAACAAGGTGATTACCGTCTCCACGGATTTAACCCCTCCTTCAATTTCTTCGGACCTCGCGCTCCACCGTTTGCACGTCCACTGCACACGTTCGAATCCACGAACGCCACTCGAATCCACGAGCACACGTTTCGAATCCACGAAACGCCTTTAGCACACCGAATCCACGATGCCACATCGAATCCACGACGCAAACTCAGTCGATAAGAATATTGACTTCGATGGTGATCCTTTGCTTAGATTCTCATTGAGGAACCGTAGAAGAAATCTCTAAGCAAAGATTAGATCAATTCGACGAAAGATATGTTCTTGAAAGAACCGTCGAATTGACCTAAAAGAGGCTAAAGAGAAGAACGATAAGAACCTAGCCTCTAGGGTTGCTCTCAAGTGTTTTATAAATTAATCGGTAGAGAACCCACGTTCTTGAGAAACCCTAAGAGTCTATTTATAGTTTAGAAACCTTTGGAAAGAGATAAGAATCAAAAACATACCTTATCTGGAAATTTTCAGGACGGCGATCCGGATCGGATTTACTGCGATCCGGATCGTCGTAACGAGATTGACGATTCCAGAAAACCAAGGGTTCGGGATCCGGATTGCAAGGTCCGATCCAGATCGTTCATGCAATTCAACAAAGTCCCATGTTCGGGATCCGGATCGGAATGGCCTAGGATCCGGATTGAAATTGCCAATGAACAAGTACCCTTCGGGATCCGGATTGCAAGGTCTGATCCGGATCCTGAACATGTCCCATGTCCAGTTTTTGATTTTTATGCAATTAAAAGATCATCCAAGTGTTTCTACACTATAAGAAAGTATTCAGATCACCACAATTATTTAGTTAAACATACCTGATCCTCTTGAATACTTTCTTCTTGAGATTGATGTAACTGATCCACAATTCTTCAACTTCAATCTTCAAGACTCAAGACACTGAGTGTCAACTTGAGCTCTTGTTGAATCTTCTCTAAGTCTTTGATTGCTGATTGACAATTTGATCCCTTTAAGACTCCGACTCAACTCACTGACTTGACTCACGAAATATGCCAACACCAAAATGCCGTAACACCACGGCCAGATCTGCAAAGGGTCCGAAACCCCAGGAGACTAACACCTACGTCCCCAAGAAAGAAAACAGCCCTTAGAACCCAGATCACTCGAATCAGCTCGGGTGGATAAGTTTGTAAGAAACCATGTCATTTATTTCAGAAAACCATTCGATCTGAGAGAAATCCATCTTTTTAATGATTTTTAGTCTTTTTAGGAAAACCCTTTGAAATCAAGTTTTATGCCCAAGCCTCGAAGAGCTAATGCCCTCGTCCTATCAAACAAGAACAGACTCAGGCGACCTTGCGAGGCTTGGAAGAAACATTGGCTGACTAAAATCATGTATTCGTCCAAAAAGGTTCTGGGTTCAAGGTCCTGCTAACACAAGTGCACCACGATCACAACACGGTGGTGCCGAGAAGAACAGCGGAAAGTAAAACCCCGGGACCACCGTTTATCTGAAACGGTTCCCCACACACTAACAATGGCCTAACCCAGCCACCAGACCCCACTCGGCCCCCCGGCCCGAGTGCAACACCCGTCCCACAACACTCTGACCACTCAGGCCACTACCCGGGCGAGGAATCTCTAAGTCCAGAAGGATATGCAATGTGTGGAATGTCTAAAGCATAAAAGAACCTAGCCCAGATTAAGGTTCTCAATTGGTCTGGTCAAACACATGCACATATGACGGGGGTGCTAGTTAAGTTCCAAGAAAACACTTAAACTAGCATGCAATCATATCACAATAGAATTAGAAGGAAGTCCGTAGACTTGGAGAGAAAAACCAACCCACCTCAGAATGCCACCAATTGCTCGTCGACACTTGCAATTGGGCTCAGCGGGATTACCTTGCCTCCACGAGGTCCGCACGCAAAACGGAGCACGCAGCATCCTACCACACGATCGCGCGCTCAGCGGAAGTCCCGGAACAAGCCCGCGGGTCCACGCGACGGAGAAACTCACAACCGGCCCCCGGCGGAAGCTAAAAACCGCACCGCAAGCTGCCAGAAGCGAAGAAATCGCAAAAACAAAAAAACAGTCGAAAACCGAGCATCCGACGGCGAAAAACTGCGCCCGACGGTGAAAAACAGCGCGCGTCGCGAAAAACAGCCTCCGTCGGCGAAAACCAGCCTCCGTTGGCGAAAAACAGCATGAAAACCGCTCGCGAAAACTGCTCGCCAAAAACTGCCCGAAAACCGCTCGCAAGGCTGCACAAAGAAATCTGCTCACAAACTGCTTGCAAAAACTGCTGAAAACCGGCTTGCGAAAACAGCTTGCGAAAAACAGCTCCGACGGCGAAAAACAGCACCCGACGGCGAAAAACAGCTCCGTCGGCGAAAAACAGTGCCCGACGGCGAAAAACAGCACGCGGCGGCGAAAACTGCTCCGTCGGCGAAAAACAGCGCGCGTCGCGAAAACCCCTGCGAAAACTGTGAAAGCCCTTCGTGAAAAACAGCGAAAACTGCGCGCGAAACCGCTTGCGAAAACTGCTCGCAAAAACAGCGAGAAACGCCTTGCGAAAACAGCTCGCGAAAAACCCTGTGAAACTGCTCGCGTAAACCGCTCGCGAAAAAACCCTGCGAAAACAGCGCCGACGGCGAAGACGACGCCCGACGGCGAAAACAGTGCCGGCACGCAAACCGGGGTGCAGCCCGCTGTCCGGGTGCACGCCGAGCGGCGAAAAAACCAGCCGCGCGACGAGGGAGGCCCGCCGCGTGGCGCCAAACCAAGCCACACCGCGCAGCGACCTGCTGCGCGGTGCCGGAGCGCGCCGCGCAGCGCCCTGCGGCGCTGCGCACGCAGCCGCGCAGGTCCGCGCGCGGCCCGCGCGGCCCTGCCGCGCGCGGCCATGCCGCGCGCGCCCGCGCGCGGCCAGGCAGCGCCGCGCGCGCGCCTGCGCGCGGCCCTGCCGCCTGCGGCCATGCCGCGCGCGCCCGCGCGCGGCCTGGCAGCGCCGCGCGCGCGCCTGCGCGGGGCCCTGCCGCTCGCGGCTATGCCGCGCGCGCCTCCGCGCGGCCTGGCAGCGCCGCGCGCGCGCCTGCGCGCAGCCATGCCGCTGCACCAGGGCGCAACGCCCTGGTGCCGCCAGCGCACTCGGCAGTGCCGCTGGGTGCTGCCAGTGTTGCAGCACCCCGGCGGCTGCTGCGCGCGGCGCCTTTGTGCGCCCACGCAGCAGCCGCGCCGGCCGCGCGTGCGCCATTGCGCGCGCGCGCGGCTCCCACGGCGGCAATCCCCCGCGTGCAGGAAAAAGAAAACAAAAATAAAAGAAAAGAAAAGGAAAAACCCGAAAAGCTCCAAAAGCCGAGAAAACCCCAAAAAATCAGAATTTGCTTACCTCGTCGTCGCACGTCGCACGCCCACGAGCTTCACTCGGCCACCAACGGGGAGTCCTCAACCAAAAATCACCTCAAAACCCCCTCATTTCTTCTTCTTCTTCATTTTCCTCTCTTTTCTTTCTTTCTTTCTTTCTCTTTTTCCTTTCTTTCTTTCTGCTGCAGAGGGAGAGGTGGGAGGCTTTTTATAAAGCAAAACAGTTAATTAATTAATTAACTTAATCCAAAAAAATCCAACTCCAACTCACTTTTTGCCCTCGGGCCCTCCGCCGTTGTCCGGAACCTCCCGAACTCCGCTGTAAATCGAAAGTACACGTGCTCACAGCTTTTTCCCTTCAAAAAGCTCATCCGTTGAGTCGGGGTGCTCAAATCAAATACCGGCTCCAAAATTGCCAGTTCCGACTCACTTTTTGCCTCCGGGTCCCCCGCGTCAGTCCGGAACCTCCCGAACCTCGCTGTAAATCGAAAGTACACGTGTCCACAGCTTTTTCTCTTCAAAAAGCTCATCCGTTGAGTCGGGGTGCTCAAATCAAATACCGGCTCCAAAATTGCCAGTTCCGACTCACTTTTTGCCTCCGGGTCCTCCGTGTCAGTCCGGGACCTCCCGAACCTCGCTGTAAATCGAAAGTACACGTGTCCGCAGCTTTTTCTCCTCAAAAAGCTCATCCGTTGAGTCGGGGTGCTCAAATCAAATACCGGCTCCAAAATTGCCAGTTCCGACTCACTTTTTGCCTCCGGGTCCCCCGCGTCAGTCCGGAACCTCCCGAACCTCGCTGTAAACTGGAAATACACCTATTCCAAGTGTTCCTGAATTTCCGGCACTCCACTGTGAAGTCGGTAATTTCCAAATCTCATCCTCAATCGGCATACAAAGCCCGGAAAAACCCCGAATCAAGCTGGAGCTTCTGCGTTGATCCGAATCAACCCGGCATCAACTGTAAACTCAAATGCAACATGCCCAAGGCAACTCTATGCTCCAAGTCATCTATGTGGTTGGCGCACTATCCGCAGACCCGGTACTCTACAATAAACTTATTTCATCTCCTGTTTATTTTGTTTCGATAACTTGGTCCAATTGAGTGTTTTCTGAATCTGTATTACGTGAAATGTCTTGATGTGTTGCTAAATTGATTTTTGTCTCTTGAATTGGGTAGGATAAAAAATGCTCAGTGACCATTGGCAACAATAATAGCAAATGTAAAGAATCGTGCTTCTGAAAGGAACATTTCCCGTTAAAACTAAATGGAAACTTTTGGACTATAATTCAGAAAGAAAAAAGAGAATCAAAATAGAATTGTCCATTATTTGTCAGTTTTGAGCTTATTACTGTTGGATTTATTTCGGCCAGATGCATTTGGATGATACTTCTGGAGCATACTATGATTTTGGGAACCACACAGAGAAGGTTAGTTAACTTGTTCCGTATTGAAGGAGTTATAACGAAATAATATATTTACTTTTATTTTGAAAGTAAATCGTGCAGTCTCATTAAATTATTTGCAAATTATGAAAACCTAACACCTTCACTTCAGAAATTGGTTATAATTTTGTAATTGCGAGCAAATAGGAAGAAGTAATTATTTCTCATTCCTAATTTTTTAGCATGCCTGATTTAAGGCTGCTTAGTGGAAATGTAGGGTAGAACATATAACTAGTCCATACAATCTCATAATATTGCGATTTGGTCCTTATACTTTTCGCTTAACACTTTAGTGACTAAAAGTTTTTCATACATAGCAATTCCATCGTTGAACAGTAAAGAATCTAAATGTTCTTGTAAAATGACCATTTCACCATGACAAAAATGAAATGGTGTTGTCAGAGCTTGTTCGCCGTTGAAATGTTGTATGTCAGAGTTTGTTTTCTCCTCTTAGTTTTGCAAAGCAGCAAATGAGCTTTAAAAACTTAAAAATATTTATCTTGTTCTTTTGCCAGGTTGTTGAACTTGACTTCTTATATCCTAGTGAGGGTATTCATAGGAGGTGGGACAATGGCTATCGTATAACTGCAACTGCCGCCACATGGGACCAAGCTGCATTCGTTTTGAGTGTACCATTTAATTGTTTAATCGCTTTTCCTAGCTAGCATAGGACCCACGAATGAAACACAAGAGACACTAAGAACATCTGCTTTTCCTAGCTAGCATGTGAAGGTGGATGTGTTACATTTAATTGTTTAATCGCTTTGGTCTTGCAATTGATTTAAAAATTACATATAAATTATATGGATAGTCAATGCACTCTCATGTTGTCGCAACTTGATCACTGAACTTACACTTTGGTCTTGCGAGTGGTTTAAAAATTGCATATTCTGTCTTTTGGAGAAGATATTGGGGTATCATCTTTTGTAACATCATGTATTATTGCTACAATATATGAAATTTCTTCTGTTCGCCAAATCATGTAATATTTTCTCGGGATTGATATCTTTTTTAGGATGACAATGTCCTCCTTTTATACGTGAAAACATATCCTTTTATCAAGTATATCGCTATATATTTGAATCAGGGAATACTGCTCTTCAACACAATACTTTGGCATTTGGTAAAGGATGAAGTTTAGGTTCATTCAAAAATTTAGACGCGACAATTTGTCGTCGCTGCTCGCCAAATCATTTCGCAAGAGGTACCCTTTTCTTACATTTGGTGGCGACAGCTGCCACCACCTTTTATCTAGACAAGCTGTCGCCACCTTTTCTTCGGACATTTGGTGGCGACATTTGTCGCCACCGTTTCTCCAGACATTTGGTGGCGACAGCTATCGCCGCCTTTTCTACCGTTTTTCCAGACATTTGGTGGCGACAAACGTCGCCACCGTTTCTTCATACATTTGGTGGCGACAAATGTCGCCACCGTTTCTTCCTACATTTGGTGGCAACAAATGTCGCCACCGTTTCTTCATACATTTGGTGGCGACAGTTGTCGCC
The DNA here is from genome assembly GCA_029204045.2 of Tillandsia leiboldiana. Taxonomy (NCBI): domain Eukaryota; kingdom Viridiplantae; phylum Streptophyta; class Magnoliopsida; order Poales; family Bromeliaceae; genus Tillandsia; species Tillandsia leiboldiana. Next base: position 34,770,289 of record CM055071.1, on the reverse strand, counting down.
ACCTTATCTGTCGCCGCTAAAGTTGTCGCCGCTATATACTTTAGGCGACATGCTTTGAGGTGGTGACATTTAGTTGCCGCCAAAACTATTTGGTGGTGACTTTTTGGCTTATGGTGGCGACTTTTGTCACCACCAAATGTCATGATTGTAGTAGTGATAGTAGGCGGTTGACCAGACACATATTATTTTACCCGATTTTTGGATTGTGGTTTATTCCGAAGACCGCGGATATTGGGCGGTTGACCGGAGGTCGGTTGTGAGACCTGGTTGTGGATTGTGAGGCATTGCAGCGATCGCGGATTTTGGGCGATTGACCGGATGTTCATTTGTGCATCAGATTGGGGATCAGTTTCTTTTAGTGGGGGGGTGTGTTCCACTGGGGTTTTATAGTTGTGATCCAGTCCTGCTTTTGATACTTATCATACCAGCGCGGTTATTGCCCGGTGATGCTTTCCTCGTGTGGGTCGCTCCTCTCGAGATCCCCTCCAGAGGCCGGGGCCAGACAGTTATGGACAGTTTTACTATCACATCGGCGCGGCTGATTCGCCCGATGATGAGGACGGCAGCAGGAGTTTTGCTATCACATCGGCGCGGCTTACTTGCCCGATGATGAGGGCGGTACAGATTGGGTTCATCTGGGATGGTTGGTTACTGTTGTATACGGTTATTCCAGTCTAGGACTGCATTTTTAGAGGCATAGTAGTGGTAGTTTTCCCCTTTACAGTAGTTTTATTACTTACCACTCTTCCTCCCCCTTTTTTTTGCCTCTGGTTGACCTAGTGGGTGTGTTCAGGGTGTGAGGCTTTACCCACTAGGGGAGGCTACTGGTTCACTAGTAGTTCTCACCCCCATTCTTCCTTTTTCTTTTCTTCTTCTTTGTTTTGCAGAGCCTTCTGCGGGTGCTGCTGGACATACAGCGACGGGTCAAGGAGAGAGGACGGCCGAGTAGCTAGGCAGTGGGCCCGACAGTGAGTAGCTAGACTGGTACCTCTTATGTATCCTATCTCAGATAGTAGTACTTTCACGTTTGGGGTCTGGCCTTAGCCAGCTGGTTGTACATTTGTGGTGAGCTGGGAGAGAGACTTGTACTTTATTTTACAGTCATTTTTGTATTTCTACTTCCTGTTCTGTCTGAGATGTAGTATTTTCAGTTCAGCTCTGTTTTATTGCTCTATTATTGTATCTGTTTTATTTGAGCAGGTTACCGGCGCTTCGTGTATGCGAAAAATTCCGTGTGCACGGCGGATTTGTAGACGAGCCCGAGTTCTGGTTTACACTCGGGGCGTGACAGAAGACTCCGCACGGGAAGGAGTCGGAACAGCCGCCTTAGGAAAACCTGCACCATAGCGGGTGTGAGAACTACTGCAAAGGTAGTTCTCAGTGGGTACCGTCCTCAAAGCACACGGTATGCCCACTAAGTCTACCGGAGGCACAAGTAAAATAAACAAATAGATAGGTAGATAGATATGGAAAGCTGGAAAATCTACAGCTATAGGCCTCTACAATGCTCAAGAAAAGCTCAACAATGAATGTGCAATGGAACTCACTCACACAAATCACCCAATCCCAATGATTGTCCCTCTTTGGACTAGTCAAGCCTGCGCTCATCTACTGCCACTCATGCCCAAACAGGGCTTGGTCTTACGCAGGGTGTCCCACAAGGACTATCTCAGCAGCCACATCGCAGCCTCGTCAGGATCGGTATCATCATCGCATCCGGAGCGTAGCTCGCGGGGAGCGACCCCGCGAAGTCAAGTATCTCACATCTGGCATAATATCACAGTCTCAGCAGGCTACAATCCACGATCAAATAGATCGGAAACACAGTGAACATACGACTCACTCTCATGTCAAGGACGGAATAAACTCCACGACTCAATCTGAAGTGCTCTCATAGAACCCCCAACGACACTAGTAAATCTCTAAAAATCATAAAAATATCTCTTCGGCCCCCCGGCACGGGAGAACATGCACCCCGAACCCATGTCACATTTCTAGAAGCCTCAGGAATTTTTAAACCATTTTTAAAAGTCAAATTTTTCATAAAACGGGCTTTCGGATTTTTAAAACGGTCAAGGTGCTTAAATAAAGCCAACTAAGCATGCAGTCTAGTGTCATATAATGCCAAGAGTCTACTAAAAATAATCCAGGGTTCAAATAATTTTTCTGTAATTTTCTATACAACTATCAAATCATTTAACAGCTAAAATATACAGTTTTGACATGATCAAAGTGCGTACTGAAGCTTTAGAGGGTATTCCGCAATTTTTGGAAGAAAATCCAACCCACCTGTGATCAATTGCAAGACCGCGCGATCAACGGCCGCCCCGAAGCTAACCCACGGCTCCACGCGGCGAAAAACACAAGCAACTGGTCACGTAGGAAGCTAAAAACTGCACCTCAAGCTGTCAGAAAAGAGGAAAAACACAAGCAACTGGTCAGGAAGCATGGCCAAAATCCACGTATTCGACGGTGGAAAAAAAATAGCCTCTGCCGACGAAAACGCCGCGCGCCGCGCGAAAAACTGCTCTCGCACGCGCGCGGCGTGCTCGCTAAGCCGCTGCCAGCAAGGTCCCTGCGCAGTCGCAGCCAATCGCGCGGCGTCGCAAGCCGCAGCCTGCCGCCAAGGTGGACGCCACACGGCGCACAGCCCAGCCGCGTGGCGCAGGGCGCACTGCGCGGCGCTAGGGCCAGCCGTGCAGCGCCCTGCAGCGCTGCGCGCGCCCGCGCGCAGCCCGCAGCGCTGCGCACGCCCGCCGCGCGCGGCTCTGCACCAGAGCACAGCGCCCTGGTGCCCCTGCGTGCTGAGCGGTGCCACAGGGTGCTGTCAGGCTGCGCAGCGCCTAGCTGCGCGCCTGCAGTACCCTGGCGACTGCTGCGCGCGGCGCTCTTGCGCGCCCGCGCAGCAGCCGCGCCGACCGCGCGCACGCCATTGCGCGTGCGCGCGGCTCCCCCGGCACAACCCTCGTGCACACTAACTAAAGAAAATAAAATAAATAAAATAAATAAAAACAAAAACCCAAACAAGCTCCAAAACTCCCAAAACTGAACAAACCACCTACCTCGCCGACGCTCGATGCACGCGCTCCGCTCGGCTCCACCAACAGGAGGTCCTCAACCTAAGTCCAGCTTCTAAAACCTCTTCTTCTTTTACTTCTTCCTCTTCTTATCCTCTTTTCTCTCTTTTCTTCTTTCTTTGCTTCACTCCACTTCCTCTGTTGTGAAAGCCTTTTGGAGGAGAGGATGTGACACTTAAATAGATAAGGTGCCAAAAAAAAACCAGGAGCTAACAGCTGGCTTACAATTAAAGTAATTAAAAACTTAATTAAGGTTAAATAAAAAGCTTAAATAAAAACCAAAAGCTCACCTACCTCCCTCCAATCCCCTCAACCCACTCTCACTGCATACAAGCTGAGAAATGCTCAACTAGCCCAAATAATTAATTAAAATAATAAAATAATCCAAAAATCCCAACTCCAACTCACTTTTCGTCCTCGGGGCCTCCGTCGCAGTCTGAAACCTCCCAAACTCCGCTGTAATTTGAAAATACACACGCTCGCAGCTTTCCTCAGTCAAAAACCTCGTTGGTGGAGTCAGTAAGCTCAATCCAATAATCCGGTATTCTATATTATGGCAGGTGCTCTGTTTCGATTTACAGGGGGTTACTGTGGATTCATGAGGGAAAGTTTGGATGCTTAGGTGTATCGGTTTGCTTTCACTTCAGTATTTACCGCATTGTATTTGTTTACATCTACTCTTTTTGTCATTGACTTCCCACACTGTGACAGGTTCGGTCAGGGGTGGGCTCCGGGACGACGGTAAGGTTTCGACTAGACGACCGTAGCTTCGTACTGTGGCTAGATACCTTTCCTTTATGCTTTTGGTTAGTTTGATTCGTTAGGTAGCTTGTGGTTTCTCTTTAATGTGGATGTTGTGGACGCTAAAATCTTGTGATGAATGCTCTTCTTTATTTTCCTCTTAGTTCGGCCATTTTCAAATAAAAAAAAGGTTTGCGAAAATTGATTTTGAAAAGAATAAGGTGTCGTGTGGGCACCGTCTTTTAAACCCGTGGATTTATCCTTTCAAAACTTGGTGGCCTTATTCGAAAGGTTGTATGATTACCTTCTCCCTTCTCTTTCTTTAGTTGTTATCCTGACTGTTGTGGTTAAAGTGCAAATTGTGAATGTGACGCCATGCACATACAAAGGAGGCTCTGTCCGTGTGGGGCGAATTTGTATGTGTGGCGGGTCTGGCACATACCGGAGAGTGGAGTTGTTTCAAAAAAAAAAAAAAGAGATATACGTTTTCCGCTTATTTAAACCTCCGCGGCGTGACAAAAATATATTTTTGTTGATATCACCATACAACAAAAATTTACATGAATGGTCCAAATAAACATGAATACAAGAGATAAACTCCTAAAATGAACTCTGGACTTACACGTTTGCACTCTCTGCAAAAAAAATATTTCTTGACAAAAGAAATCGTTAGATACCTCAAGAATTTAAATATTCAGCAAGCAATCAGAGAGATAGAGTTTATACTCATGTAACATATGACATTAATTATCAGATATGTAAGAAGATAAACACTCAGAGAGAAACGTACCTTCTAAAATCATTCAAGTTCCATGTCATGTCATGTTCAAACAAGTTTCAAAAGTCGCAAGTCAAATATTACATGCCACAAATAATTAGTCGTTGTTAGCTTATCTTGACATGCATATTACTTTCTACTTACCTTCCAAAGTTCTTTCTCTTCTCCCCCTTTTTGTCAACAAACACGCCAAAAGAAATATGAGGGAAAGAAAAGTGTAATGTTTAAAAACGAAAACTGTCAAAGGAAGATAGAAACCTGCAAAAGAAAATGTATTAGAACAATAAAAAGATGAAGTCAATCAGAGTCGTTGTCGTCAGAGCTGCTACAACCTAGTTTGTTGAAAATTTTCTTCACCAATTTGGCAAGAGATTTGTATTTCCTTTTCAAATCTCTTTGGGCTGCGAAAATATTGTCCATGTCTGTAGAGATCTTAGTGACTTCGCTTGACATGCGTTCTTGTTCTGATGAAATACGTTGTTGTTCTGACGAAAGACGTTGTTGTTCACGACAAATTGACGTTACAGAGGCATCATCCTCTGACGTAGAAGCTGCTATTTTTGCTATTGCTGCTACTGTAGTTGCTGTTGAAGCTGATGGCCTTTTGCTTCGAGGAGGAGTAGGTGTATCATCTGGCTTCGTAGAGAGAGACTTCACAACCGTTGAGTCATTGATTGTCCCCAAGCTATGCATATAACTTGACGATCGAATGTCGACGTCAAATTTCTTCAAAATCCGCATTATAATCATAGGGAACGGAAGTCGCTCAGTTTGATGAGGATGCTCCACATATCTAGCCATCCTTGTCCAGATGACGTATGGAATATTGATATTCAATCCTCGGGTAGCTATTGGATGTTCTAGAAGATATAAAAATAACATCCTATCCCATCGCAACGCTTTCGTTTGCATATTTGGCAAAATGTTGTAGCAAACGATGAAATTGAGGAATCGGTATTCTGGACGAAGCTCTTTTGATAATACCGAGTTTCCTGTTGATCGAGTTTTCGGCATACAGATGCCATCCACAACTCGTCGCCAATCTAAACTGGTCATGGGACAACTCTTCAAATAGTTGGTCCCAACCATACTTGAAGACATGCCTAACACCTCTCTAATCAATTGAGGAGTAATGACAAGTTTCTTGTTCCGAACCGAAGTGTCAAACTTCATAGGTCCACCTTCATTCTCTTGAAACTGTTGCGCATAAGTGTAAAATGTCCGTACCAAATGCAGACAATATCCAGAAGATTCTGGAAAGTGGCAAACTTGAGATAAATTGGCTTGATCAATCAGATTTCTGAAAGCTGCAGATCAATCTCGAAGAGCTGCGATATTGACGTGTCGTTCTCCAATGCACTCTCGGTTCTCAAATGCCTTCATCCGATCTGTGTTAATATGAACGTATTCCTTTGGAGGTGGTTCACTTGCCAATGGTTCTTCGATCTCAATTCCTCGTGCTCGTCCTCTTTTTCGAGCAACACTCTTTCTCTTCATTGATATCTGCTCCATGGGAGCTTTTCCTTTTTCTGCAGTAGTAGGAGGAGTCTTTGTCACGCCCCGGGTGTAAACCGGAACCCGGATGTGACGCCCCACTTCCCAGGGGGTCACCCATCCTAGAACTACTCTAGCTCTAGCACGCTTAACTCTCATGTTCCTCTTGGATTTTGCTACCATCCAAAATGCTATAGCCGGGTTAGAGATTAAGTCCTATTATATCATTTATATAGAGGACTAATCCAAATTCCGGGGGTGTCACATTCTTCCCCCCTTTAAGCCCTGACGTCCACGTCAGGCTCAAGCACACTCATAAGCACCAGGCGATGTGAGACTCGTCTCGCTAGCCTTAGCCGACCTTGTGAGGAGCTGCACTCCACTCACAACGGTCATTAGCCGGGGAGCCTCGCTCTACCCGCTATAACCCTGGCTCAGCCGAGACTCATCTCACATTTCCGACTGGTGAATGGCTCTGATACCAACTGTAACGCCCCACTTCCCAGGGGGTCACCCATCCTAGAACTACTCTAGCTCTAGCACGCTTAACTCTCATGTTCCTCTTGGATTTTGCTACCATCCAAAATGCTATAGCCGGGTTAGAGATTAAGTCCTATTATATCATTTATATAGAGGACTAATCCAAATTCCAGGGGTGTCACACCGGACTCGTCCACAGATCCGCCGTGCACGCGGTATTTCCCGTGTACACGAAGCGCTGGTAACCTGCTCAGATATAAGAAATATAATAAAGGAGCATAAAACAGAGCTAAACTAAAACTAATACATCTCAGAGAAATGCTGAAAATAAAAGTACAATAAAACTCTCAAATATATACATGTGTCTCTCCCAGCTCACGAAATAAATACAACCAGCTGGCCGGAGCCAGACCCAAAATAAAGGAAAAGTACAACCATCTGAGTGTATAGGGGATACATCAAAACTGCTAAACTCGAGATCGGGGAAGTAGCTATCTAATCAGCGGTCCTCTTACCTCGATCCTGGGAAGAGGGTCCCGCAACTCCCGCAGAGGACTCTGCAAAACAAAGGGAAAAAAAAAAAAGAAAACAGTGCGGGGGGTGAGAACTACTATAAAAACAGTAGCCTCCCCTAGTGGGTAGACCTCAAACTCAGACATGCCCACTAGGACTACCAGAGGCGAAAATAAAAACAAAGGTGGTAAGCTATAAGTAACACTACTGATGAAAAGCTACCACTAATATGCCTCTAAAATGCCTAGCTAAAAGAATAGCTAAAAGTATGCACCAGAATGTCAAAGCCTGCCTGACCAAACCCAATCAATACACCAGTAAACACTGGTACTGCCTGCTCTGCTGTCGATTCAAGAACCCAGTATCTGATCGGCACACGGCACGATCCCAAAGTATCCAATCGACCGGCACACGGCTCGACCCTAAGCCTACTTCGGAGTGGCACTCGAGGGGAGCGACCCACACGAGTAAAGTATGTAACCATAAGTATCTGATATAGCAGGACTGGATCAAGACTCTAAGTAAGTGGGTAAGACCATCCACTAAGGGAGCCCGATCCCTCACCTCCAATCTGATGCAATAATAATAATAATAATAATCCGGTAAACAGCCCACAGTCCGCGATTGCCGCAACACCCAACCATCGATCCCCAACTGTCCCAAACTCTGAACATCTGACTACACTATCCCCTAAGACTAGACAACAGGAGAAAGAATAAAAAGCATGGTTTCTCCTAAGTCAATTCCAGCATGTTTGTGTAGCAGAAAAAGGTGGCCTAGCTAGATGACCATACAAGCATGCAAAGTCCTTTACTTGATAAAACCATTTTAAGTACTCTAACTTTTACAAAACTAAGAGCATAGAACCTCCAATGTACATGTTGCATATACGTGATACATGATACAATCTTGATACACGATCTACTAACGATAAGCTTTTCAAGATATGAACTCTAACCACATGCCCAAACCTTCCATCATACTTACAACATGATATGGATTTAGCATGATTTCCAAGTGTTAAAACTACACATCTAAAGCAAGGAAACACAACTTACGAACATTTAGTTCTCTAACAATGCAAATAGTAACAATGAAACCATGATCTCATACAAGCATGCTAGGTCCATTTCACAATTCTAACTAGCAACATAATCAACCAACGCTCTAATATGCCTAGTGACAAATCAAAAGTAGGAGGTTTACAACAACACCCACTGTCACGCCCCGGGGTCGAAACTGCGACCCGGGCTCGCCAACAGATCCGCCACCTATGCCAACCTGCATAGGCGAAGCGTCCTACCTGCAAGAAAAGTACTACTGCTAAACAGATATCATAGCTATAAATAAAAACCTACTGTATAACCAAAATCAATATCCTCAAATACAAGCTCTGAACCCCAAACGGGAGGTAACTCCAAAAAATACAACAGTGTACAGTCTCTCAATACAAAATATCCTCACTACAACAGTCTCTCAAAAGAGGAAAAAGAAACAACTAAACTACTGATGATCTCCTCTGAAGGGGTACCGCTACTCTCCAACGATGGGTAGGGATCTAGCTCGCGACTCCCTCGCCTCGATCAACAACCGCAGAGTCAGCAACACCCGCTAAGACTCTGCAAAACAAAGGAGAGGAAAGAAAGGGGGGGGGAACCCCCAAAGGGTGTGAGAACTACACCAAAAAGGGAGTTCTCAGTGGGTACCACCGCCAGACCCGACGGTCTGCCCACCAAGTCCTCAAGAGACAAAAACTAACCCAAGTCATAAGACTGAAATGAGTAAGCTGGAGACTCTCAACAGCTACCCTGCCCCTATCTAAAGGCTAAAAGGGGGAGAACCAAACAGTGGTATGCAACCACTAGCACATGAAGTGCACCATCGACCCAATCGAGCTGACTGCCACATCTGGTCCAGTCAAACCTGCGCCCACCTACAACCACCTCCCGCTGACGGGCCGGAATTACGTAGGGCGTCCAAACGGACTAGCTCGCTATCGAGTAGTGGATCATGCAGGCTAAGGTCAAAATCCACGCTCTCTCTCAGAACGTATAGGATCATGATGCTCAACCTCTCACACAGCGGTCAAAGTACTCTCAACGACACGGGACCACCGTCAACCAGACGGCTCTCAATAATACTAGCACTGATCTAAACTCAACTACCAGTCTGCACTCGGCCCCCAGGCACGAGTGTAACAATAAAAGTATTTGACCGAAATAAACCCAATCGAATGAACCGGTATAAAACCCGGTACTGCCTGCTCTGTCACCAATCTCCCGAACTCAGTATCTCCACTGTCCAAATGACCGGAACCCAACACGGTCTGACCGGAACCCAACACGGTCTGACCGGAACCCAACACGGTCTGACCGGAACCCAACACGGTCTGAAGCCTACTCCGGAGCGGCACTCGAGGGGAGCTACCCACACGAGTAAAGCATCTCTGTCATCAATACCACAAGTATCTCTAAATAGCAGGACTTTGATCATCAATCTGATCAAAGTAGGAAAACTCAACCACCAAGGAAAGACCCGACCTCAATCGGATGCAACTGAACGATAAGTGGGAAACTCCATCCACTAAAGAAAACTGATACCCAATCAGGTGCATAGAGAAACATCCGGTCAACCGCCCAATATCCGCGGTTGCCGCAAAGCCCCACAACTAAGCCAACCTGTCCCAGACACGAAGTCCCGACTACACTATCCAGACCCTTGCTCGAACCCGAGCAACACTGACCACTTGACTAGCAAAGGCGGAGAAAGGAAAAGCATGGTTTCTCCTAAGTCAAGTTCCCATAAGTAGTGCAGCAGTAAAAGATGGCCTAACTACATGACCATACAAGCATGCAAATGTCCTCAAGGAAATAAAGGGGGGTAAAGCATAATAATAGATCCTTTAGGAATAAACAACATGCCGGAATCCCAAAAACTAGACCTGTCCACAATCCAGGGTCCATCAACAGAATGATCATAATAACTCCTCAGAGTACAAATCCGCACATAGCTACGAAATCCTGTCCCAAAGCATAAACCAACCACATGAAAGGCTATGTGCTAACATGGCATGTTGCATAATCTCATAGGGTAACATTATCCTAGGTAAGCTTACACTAATCATCACATAGATGTCCAAGTCATGCAAGTCCTCAGTATACCTCATAAATACTATTCTTGCAATCATTTATAAAAGTATCATTATCAAGCTTACCTACTTACCAACATAAACCATGTACCCTAAACATGCATGCATCAGTCATAGAGGGGTGACATCCCCACAAGTGCACTTATATTTGCCATAACATACTCATTGCCTTATACAGTACTGATATTAAGCTTACCCACCTGAAGCGCTTTCCACAGGCAAAGCCGAAGTCGGGGAAGCGCCGAATCCACAATCGGACGAAACGCCAAAAAATGCGCCGCGCGCTCGCACACTGCTACGATCCACAGAAAAATCCCCGAAAGCTCGAACAATCCTCCCGAGTCCACACAAAAATCCGCGCAACTTCCGGCTCACTCCACGGCCAACATACAGCACAAACAAGGGCTCAAGCACACCACAACACCATCACCAAGATCCCCAGCCAATCTGCTTCCAAAAAGTCACCAACAGCACCCTTGATGCTCCAATTGCACACTAATTAATAATGTTCACATATACACAACCACTTGAATCCAAGTCTAGCTTAATAAAGTAACTCATAGCACACTTATTTAGCATTCTCAAGTCCATCAGCATACAACAATTCACGAAACATAATTTACCAAAATCCACATTCTGCCAATAGCACACTTAAAAGCCCCAATTGCACACACACACCTAGTCCACAGCTCACTACAAGGTTCCCTTTACATCTGCTCACTTATCACAATTACACAAACCACCACACTTTCAAGTTTCAACTCTCCTGTACACACCACACACTCACAGCACCAATCCACACATCACCCAGACCAACAGCACACACAAGCAACTCCTCTGCACACACACGAAGTACAAAACTCACATAAGGCTCACACATACCACAAAAAGATTCTCTCTCTCTAGTTCCACCGCCTCGAGCCAACAGAAATCATCATCCCTACCGCGCACTCAATCCGAGCTCCGCACGGCACTTCGCCGAAAACCGCGCAACTTGATGACGTCCTGTGAGAGCAAGAAGGGAAAAAAACCTTGTCAAAACGGTCCACAAGAAAATCCACGCGACACCCCGGGCAACCACAGCCCGGCCGACGAAAATCCCGCGCGCACGCGCACGCCGCACGCTGCGGCCGCACAAAACAGCGCGCTGCGCTGCCGTTGCCGCTGCCCGCATGGCGCCGTCATCCACAAGCCGCGTGGCGCCCTGCCGCGATGCTGCGCGCTGCCCGCGCAGCACCTGGGCCTACCGCGCCACACTGTCGCAGCTGCCGCGCAGCGCCTGGGCCCGCCGCGCGGCACCCTGGCCCGCAGCGCGCGCCCGCTGTGCGCTGCGCGCTGCGCGCCCGCGCCCTGCGCGCCCGCGCCCTGCGTGCCCGCTGCTTGCCAAACGAGTATAGCAATCCACCCCCACACCAAAATCCAACAATCAAAAACCTCCAAAACCCAAGCCAAACTCAATCCATAAAAATAAACATTAATCCAAGCTTCCAAAAAAACTGCTACATAGATTTACCTTACTTGGAGATCGACGCGCACGCTCCGCTCGGCTCCTCTCGGCTTCTAGCAAGGGTCAAAACCCAGCCTCAAGCACCATTACTTCTCTTTTCTTACTCTTCTTCTCTCTTTTCCTTCTTTTCCTTCTTCTCTTGCTTCATTCTCTCCTTCTCTACTCTTCCTCTGTTTTCTTTCATTTACTCTGTTGCAGGGAAGAGGACGATGGTGATGTGGCACTCTCTTAATTAAGGTGGCATAATTAGATGCTTGGGGTGGAAGGCAGTTGTAGCCTATTTAAATTAAATAGGACTCCCACTCTCTCTCTCTCACATCCTTTCTTTCTCTAATTCATCCCAGGCAACTAACAAATTAATCCATTAAATAATTAAATTAATTAAATAATCTAATAATAGCCACATCAACTCACTTTTTGCCTTCGGGGACTCCGCATCAATCCGGAACCTCCCGAACTCCGCTGTAATCATAAAGTACACATGTTCCAAGTATTTTCCAATTTTTCTGCACACCACAGTGGAGTCGAGGCTTTCCCAAAACCGGTTCTCTATCGGCGCACAATGCTCGAAAAACTCCGAATCAAGCTAGGGCTTCCGCGTTGATCCAAATCAACCCGAACTCATCTGTAAACAAATATGGAACACGCTCGAGGCGATTTCTCCGCACCACGCCATCTTGCGGGGTCGGTGCACTATCCGAAATCCCGGTACTCTACACTCTCCCTTCCTTAAAAAGGTTTCGTCCTCGAAACCAGAATAAGTCTAAATCTCAGGAGAATGTCTCAATCCGATAGGAACAGGAAGTACTTAACTCATCCTCAGGCTCTCTAATGGCCGATCTCACTCATCAAGATGGCTCCACTGAACCTTCGCTCAAGGTATAACTCGACTGCCTAATTCTTCTGCCTCACAAGCAAGAATTTTGCATTGGCTGCTCTTGATACCCAAATCCTCGTCCAATTCCAAGGAAGTGAACTCCAAACATGCGAGGGATCAAATACACTTCCTCCAACCAGATAAATATTCGCGGACCAAACTCCCGCGTAAACTCAAATCCGCATATCCCTGCGGATAGTGGCTTCCACATAACATGGTTTTCAAAACCAAACTCCAAGCCTACCATTGGCATAACTCCTCCGTTGTTCTTTAGCAACCACAATGCTCAAAGGTCCACAAATGCACTCTCACATTCACCCACGGGGGAAGGAGTTCAACATCGGGAACATTCCCCAATTCCAACTCTCAATTTCCAAATTCCAAAAGTGGCGCCCACTGATCGAACACCTCGTTCCAAGGTTGCACTGCTCGCCTAGCCAAGGCGTACTGACCATAATGTCCTCGTCGGGATAATGATATGTTATAAGATCAATCTTACAATCTCAGTACTTTGTCCACCGGCGTTGCCTCAACCAAAATCCTCCTGAGTAACCAAGTACTTCAGGTTCGAGGGTCTCTGGATAACTCCATGCTCTCTCTATCACCGGCAATCATCCATATCGATGCTGATATCTTACTCAGCTTTAACTCCTCGAAGCTATACTGGCCCTGCTTAGTCCAAAAACTTCTGACCTCAGTCACTATCATAGGTTTAGGCCCAACCCAAATGGCATGACTCTTCATTGGGTCCACTGTCACTCTTGTAGCTGAAATCACAGGCCTAACAACACAACCTTCCGAAGTCAACATGCATACTCTATCAACTTGGCATACGACTTCTTCTCTCAGAAGTTGCAGCACTACCCTCAAGTGCTTCTCACACTCTATGTCACCTCGGAAATAAATCCAAATATCCACGACGGGTAATACCACCAACCCGTCCAAACACAGCTGGAATAGCACAATTCCTAAAGTCGGTAGGGTATTAGTCAATCCACTGACTTCGCTAAAAGCTCATAATGCCCCTACTGGTTCCTGAACACTATCAGGGCACAGCCCTTGGCTATATGGTTCCATAACGCTCTCAGACTCCCACTGTCGTATTCCCACGACGTGGTACTGGGTCACACAGGCCTCTCAATCCATCGGATCCCGCAGCTGCGCTAACAGCTCTCTGTCTCACGGGTGATACTCCAAGAGGTGCTACCGAAGTCGGCGCAGTTTCCAAAACCACGCCAATCATTAACTCGATCTCAATATCACTAAACGGCGGCTTCAATATCAGATCAGGTAGACACTCACCCGGGATCACACTGTAAAGACTCAAAACATTTTATTTTTAATAAATAGATTAAAAGCAGAATCGTAGTCGATTTCGGGTTCAAAAGACCTATGTTGATTTATTTAGTCAATTGCCAGTGTGCGAGTTGCACGATTTACGAGAATAAAAGGCTATTTTCCAATCCGGACATGATCTTGGAAATCCGAGTTGACCGTTGCGATCGTCTCGTCGAACTGAGCGAGATTCATATTCAGCACTTTTCGATCTGACGGTCGGATCTTCCAGAATTCAACTAAGAAGTGGGAGAATCTCGCGACTAATGTAACCGTGCCTGTGCACAGTGTCACTTAAGTGGCCACTGTAGATGAACAGTAAACCTCAATTTCGGGACTACGGCGGTTGCAACGCTGACTAATTCACTGTTCGGAACCCGAACATAGTGATTCAGGTGGTCGTTTTGATCCGTTTCGACGTTCTGAACACAATGGCACTGACGGAATTTCCGTCTGGCGACCCTAAGGCATCGTGACGCGTGCCGAACTGGATAATTTACAGTATAGGATGGAATTTAAAAATTCTGGAGCGAAATTTGAACGAACCAAAATCGCTACCTAATAGGTTTCGTCGAGCCGGACGTCGTGGCGGTGTCAGATTTTCAGTTTGACCGTCCGGTTGTCTCGGAAAGCGTGAAATACGGCTAAAATACAGCTTTTTGCATAATGGTCCCTGGATTTCTTGCCTCGGATAGCGTGCCACTCATGGGAGAGGGGCCTTGATGTAAATAATACATGCTGTGAGGGACCAGGTGCTAAAACACCAAGGCTAGAGGGACTGCATTACAATTTTGCAAACCCTATATATATAGGTTCCAACCGAGTTAGGGTTCCTCACGAACCCTAAACCCTCTGCCACCCAGCCGCTGTTGCAACAAAATCCCTCTTCCCTGCCGCTCTCCTCGGACCCAGCCGCACCGGCCGCCGCCTCTCCCGTCGCCGGGGAAGGGAGGAGCAAGGATCACCTTGTTCTCGGGTGGTGGAAGAGGAGGGTTCTCTGGAGGTTCTCGGGAGGTCAAGACCCTGTCTGGGAGACTCCATTGGGACGCCGCAACCGAGCTGTGGTGGTCCGGTCCCCAGCCGTCGCCGCAGCGCCGCCGCGGGCCAACCCATCTTCCTCGGGTTTCCGGCCAAGGTAAGTCTTGGAACACTTTTGTTCTTTCGGGCTTTTGGTCACGACCACCTTGTTCCTGACACCGAGGCGATCCTCCGGTTGCAGTCCGAGCCGCGGCCGCCGACCCGATCGCCGGCGGGAGCCGTCCCATCAAATTATTGCCTTTCCGGCCGATCTTCAACGCCGCCGTGATCCGGCCGTTCAACCGGAGATCAGCAACCGTTGATCTTCCTCCCCTGGTTGACTGCAACCTCTCCACGAAGTCCCATCACGATCGGATCAAGATCGGGCCCGCGCAAAGGAGCCCTAGAAACCCGATTCTTGGCTTCTCGGCCGCGCGTCGCCGTCCGGCGCCGCCGCTGCCTCCCACCGGCGGCCACTGCCACCAGAAGCTTCCTGGCGCCGAGTGGAAGCTTTCCATCCAAGTTGCTCCGGCCGGAACCCAGCCGGCCGGAATCCACCATTAGAGCCCCTCCGAGCTTGAACCGAGCCTTTCCGGCGCCGGCCTCGCCGCGCTCCTCTGCCGCCGGGAACCCCCAGGTAGGCTTAGCTTGATCCCCTGAGTCCACCCAGCAACTTGCATGGCCCTCTTAACGTGGCTCTCTTCCGTTCCAGAGTTGCACCCGAGGAGGGCACTGGTTCGAGCTCCGGCGATCCCTGGCGGTCTGGGCTCCGGGCACCTTGACAGGTAAGACCTAGAGGCCATGTTTAAGCTTCCCAGCATTTTACTGTTGGCAAGATAGTGCTCTGTTGTTGGCCTCATACCTTGTGCCCGAGAATATCATTCCGGGCTCTAGCTCCGGCCGCCGCCCCTCCGGCCGCCGGGACTCGACCCTACCTGGACCGAACCTCTTCTGGGACTCAAGTAACCTGGTGCTTACCTCTGGTACAGGTCTGGGCCAGAGTTGATCCGAGAAGAAGCCAACCCGAGCCTTGTTGGAACACTACCTTGCTCCGGCCATCTTTCCGGCCGACCTCCGGCACCCCTCAGGTGAGCATCTCAGTTCTCAGTTGATAATATACATGATGCTCCATTATATCACCAGCTATGTCTATGTTTAAACCTAATTTAGTGAAGTAATGCTTTGAGCTCTAAGTGGTCATGGGCCAACTTTGCCCTCGAGCTGCGTGTCCACCCAAACTTGTGAGCACGGGGTCTGTTTCCTCAAAGGTGACACGCTGAAAGTTACGGCGCAGCTTTTGGACCCCCAGATTTCAAGAACGTGCCGAAACGGGCCGGAATATAAGCTAATTATGCAATTTGAAAGCTGTTAGGGACCTCAATGCAATTTAGACACATATGCTGACTCTAGATAGTGTTTTACACCACTGGACACATTTTGTTAGAGTCCCGTAGACTCTCGTTGATCGGGAATCGGGTTCCGTTCGATAAAACGGCTGTATCGAACCGTATTAGAGACACGTTACTATTGTGTTGTCAGGATGGGTATGTGTGAGTCTAGTTCTGACTACAGTCTCTGTTCAGGGCCCAGCAGTTCAGCACCAGCCTCCCGGTAGTCTAACGGGAGTTCGGGATCGGCCTTCATTCAGGTGGGTTTTATTTCCTTGGTTCTAGCATCTAACTCTATCATATTGGACGGGGTCAATTCTAAGTATACTGGGGTTAAATATTGATGGGTGATGGCTTATGCATGATAATGGGTTTCGTCATAATGTTTAGCGACGGTTTTCCGACGGTCGCTTTCCCTTTGATAATTACATGTTGGCGGGCTACCTTTGTAACGACCCGGCCCACTAGCAATAATAACTCGTTGGGCCCAAACCACAGCCCAAAATGCTTAAGCCCAGTTGTTATTATTGCTAGTGGGCCGGGTCGTTATATTTGGTATCAGAGCCAATACCAGCCGGAAGTGTGCGGCGAGTCTCGGCTGAGCCTGGGTCTAGATGACAGGGCTAGCGAGACGAGTCTCACATCGCCTGGTGATCTTGGGCTGCTGTGTGTGTTTGGGCTGACGAGGACGTCAGGCCTAAACGGGAGTTTGTGACGGACACTAGTAATAATAACCGGGCTTAAGCATTTTGGGCTGTGATTTGGGCCCAACGAGTTATTATTGCTAGTGGGTCGGGTCGTTACTACCTTCGAGTGCACGTATTTCTGCCTTTACTTTGATTATACATGATAGCGGGTTACTTTCGATCGCATATGTTACGGTTTACTTGAGCATACATGTTGCCGTTTACCTTTTGTTATATATATATGATGCTGACATGATGATGGTTATGGTTACTTGGCTCGAGGCTGTCACACGCGCACCCGCGGTTTGGCCACCGCAAAGGTGCGCTTTTCCGGAAAAGTGGTCTATGACCCGTGTATACCCACGAGGTGACGTAGTGGGGCCCCTTATTAGTGGTGGGGTTGAGGTGCCGAGTGCGAGCGGTGCGACCCGTCGGTTTAGTTGTCCGACGTGGTCGGTTTTCTGCAGGTACGGTGTGGACCGTCGGTTTAGTTGTCCGACGTGTCCGGATATTACAGGATACAGGTGTACAGGTTGCCTTCCCCCCTTGAGGGGGGGTGGTGCTCCGGTTGTCTTCACGGTTTGTTTACTATATTCTCCTACTCTATTACTTTTACGTCACTGACATCCCACTTCGTGACAGGGTTCGGACGGGGGAGAGGTAGGCGGTGGTGAGGACGGGGCAGGAGCAGCTGGGTCGCTGGGGACCCTGGACTGTATTTCTTCTTTCATTCTCGCTTTTCATTGCATTGTAGTTATGTGAGAGTTCGCGATACCCCTCGTGGGGTCGCGTGGATGTCGGTACGGGTTGCATTTAGTGCCCCTTGTGCGTTACTTTTCCTTTTATTTCTATCGGCCATTTGAAAATCAAGAAGGCAGAAGCCAAAGAAGATTGCGAAAACCGTTTTTTAAAATCTAAGTGTCGTGTGGGCACTGGTTTTCAAACCCTGTGAATTTATGGATTGCGAAAGGGATTTCAAAACTTGGTGTCGGGTGGGCACCGTTTTCAACCTTGTGGATTTATGCTAATTTCGAAACCAGCTTTCAAAACGTAAGCGCCGGGTAGGCGCTCTTTCAAAACTGTGGATTTATCCTTTCCAAATTGATCGGCCATATGTTCTTCTTTTTATTTTTGGAATACTGGTTGCTTGTGAACAACTGTTGTGATTGATTGGTTGTGTATGTTGGAACATGTACTGAACGCTACGCCGTGCACGTACAGGGGAGACTCTGTCCGGTTGCAGAGTGATCCTGTACGTGTGGCGGGTCTGGGCACGCGCCGGGAAGAGGGGTTCTCTTTTAAGCAAAAAAAAAAAAAAAAAAAAAAAAAAAAAAAATTTACGCGTCAAATATTCGGCTTTTATGAATCGTTTCCGCTAAAACAAACCCCCGGGGCGTGACAATTAAATGGTATCAGAGAGTTCTTTCAATCACAACAGTTAGTGCCGACATCCGTGGACAACCCTCACATGCCTACATACGAATGAAATGGGTAGGGCATAGGACTGTAGAAGTGGACCGAGGGAGGGGGGGGGGGAAATGTTGAGTCCTTTCTCTCACTTTATGGTTGTTGTTAGTAGGGTAGTCTAAAGTTGACTCTTGTGATGTGTGACAGACATGGCCCGTACTAGATCATCGGCCGGGGACGCAGAGTCAGTGTCCGACATCCACGAGATACCACACTTAGCTACGAATGAATGAATTGAATAAGGCATAGAAGCGTAGAACGCGAGTGATCGGGGGAGCGGGGGAAAAGTATATGTCCCGTTTTCTAGATAGTTGGTTAGTGCTATACTAGCGGAGTCTAAACTGACTTGTGGGTGTGTTGAGTACGGGTTAAGTTTTGTTCTTTTCTCGGTTTAGCTCGTTGTCGCGTCGTATTGTTTGGGCTCGTGTAGTAGTGTTGTTGTGGGGGTCTTGGGATTCCCCTGGGGTCGAGAAAAGAGACCACTGGGGACTAGCGAATCTTGTTCGTTTGGGCTTGATTCTTCCTTTTGTTGAGCGGACCTAGAGCTTAAATACTCCTAGTTGGGAATGTGATCGTTGGCTGGGGTATGCAGCTCGGCTCAGCGTATGGTGCTTGGAAGGGCAATGGATTGGGACCGAGCGGTAGAGGTTAATCAGAGTGTCGCACCCCCTTGGGTGCCAAGATGGAAGGACCGTGCTTCTTGGGTTTTGTCGCCAGCTCCCCATGACCAAGGCATAGTCTTGAGGTTTTGGGTTGCGAGTTTGTGATTGTGAAGCAGTACAGATCACGAGGGGCGCAAGGCCAATGGGAAGCGCAAGTCGGACATGTTTGGCCACTTTTCCCATGTATTGGATCCCTGGCGTATCTAATTTCGGGGATGAAACTTCTTTTAAGGTGTGAGTGATGTAGCACTCGAGAAATCTGGTGTGCTCGCGGGCGAGAAAGCAGATCTAACCTTAGCGATTTGCATACCGGTGCGTGAATTGCACAGTTTCCGATGCACAAATTTCCGCCTTTCCGATCCGATACCTGGGTATTTGGTTAGGAACGAACCCTAGGATGACTTGTGTTCACAAGAGAGCGTAGGGTATTGGCATAGTGGTTTGGAGCTCAGTGTGTTTCACACAGTTGAGTCTCGTTGTTTCGGTTATTAGTCGTACGCACTCCGGTTTTTGGGATCGTTGTTAGTGCAGGGTTAGCCGCGGTCATGGTTTCGGCTGTGGGCTGATGTTTCAATGGAGCCAGAGTGCTCGGATCAGTTACGGTGGTTAAAGGTTAAATCACTGTTCTCTTCGTAATCGTCCAGCTGATGGCATAGCAGTAGATGACTGCTATTATTGCACTAGCCTCACAGTTTGCTTAGAGGTTGAACAAGTTGCTGACCCTTCAGTGTCCCCGTGTCTTAATTCGTTGGCCTATGGCCCGATGGTAACCAGTTTTGGGACGGATGCAAATTGACCCCACCTTTTGCACAGTTTTGGGGATCGACGTGGACTCGCCTATGTGTTAGTCATGGTGATGTTTGTGACGAGGCGGTAGTAATCCTGACAAAGGTTATGTTTCGGGCACTGAGATTGTGTTGGGAAGTATGTGATATACCTTCTGGTGGGAGTTGCGTCCCCACCTTGTTGTTGGCGACAAACCTTTGGTATTCCGCTGTTCTGTTGGTAAGCACGTTGGCTGCAGGCAACGGACGGTCGAAAGAACTGAGGAAATACCCTGCCCTGTAATGAGGAGTATCAGATTGGGTCTAAATTAGTAGCCTTAGAGCTGTAGATACCTTGCGACTGACTTGTAGCCCTCGATTAAACTTTTTGAGCAGTTTCATAGAGTATGACTTCAAGCTGTAAGCTCCGGGAATGAAACTTTTTTTTAAGTTGTAATTTCGGGGACGAAACTTCTTTTAAGTTGTAAGTGATGTAAAGACTCAAAACATTTTATTTTTAATAAATAGATTAAAAGCAGAATCGTAGTCGATTCGGGTTCAAAAGACCTATGTTGATTTATTAGTCAATGGCCAGTGTGCGAGTTGCACATTTACGAGACAAAAAGGCTATTTTCCAATCCGGACATGATCTTGGAAATCCGAGTTGACCGTTGCGATCGTCTCGTCGAACTGAGCGAGATTCATATTCAGCACTTTTCGATCTGACGGTCGGATCTTCCAGAATTCAACTAAGAAGTGGGAGAATCTCGCGACTAATGTAACAGTGCCTTGCACAGTGTCACTTAAGTGGCCACTGTAGTGAACAGTAAACCTCAATTTCGGGACTACGGCGGTTGCAACGCTGACTAATTCACTGTTCGGAACCCGAACATAGTGATTCAGTGGTCGTTTTGATCCGTTTCGACGTTCTGAACACAATGGCACTGACGGAATTTCCGTCTGGCGACCCTAAGGCATCGTGACGCGTGCCGAACTGGATAATTTACAGTATAGGATGGAATTTAAAAATTCTGGAGCGAAATTTGAACGAACCAAAATCGCTACCTGATAGGTTTTCGTCGAGCCGGACGTCGTGGCGGTGTCAGATTTTCAGTTTGACCGTCCGGTTGTCTCGAACGTGAAATAACGGCTAAAATACAGCTTTTTGCACAATGGTCCCTGGATTTCTTGCCTCGGATAGCGTGCCACTCATGGGAGAGGGGCCTTGATGTAAATAATCATGCTGTGAGGGACCAGGTGCTAAAACACCAAGGCTAGAGGGACTACATTGCAATTTTGCAAACCCTATATATATAGGTTCCAACCGAGTTAGGGTTCCTCACGAACCCTAAACCCTCTGCCACCCAGCCGCTGTTGCAACAAATCCCTCTTCCCTGCCGCTCTCCTCGGACCCAGCCGCACCGGCCGCCGCCTCTCCCGTCGCCGGGGAAGGGAGGAGCAAGGATCACCTTGTTCTCGGGTGTGGAAGAGGAGGTTTCTCGGGAGGTTCTCGGGAGGTCAAGACCCTGGTGGGAGACTCCATTGGACGCCGCAACCGAGCTGTGGTGGTCCGGCCCCAGCCGTCGCCGCACGCCGCCGCGGGCCAACCCCTCTCCCTCGGGTTTCCGGCCAAGGTAAGTCTTGGAACACTTTTGTTCTTTCGGGCTTTTGGTCACGACCACCTTGTTCCTGACACCGAGCCGACCCCGGTTGCAGTCCGAGCCGCGGCCGCCGCCCGATCGCCGGCGGGAGCCGTCCCATCAAATTATTGCCTTTCCCCGTCCGATCTTCAACGCCGCCGTGATCCGGCCGTCAACCCGGAGATCAGCACCGTTGATCTTCCTCCCCTGGTTGACCTGCAACCTCTCCACGAGTCCCATCACGACCGGATCAAGATCGGGCCCGCGCAAAGGAGCCCTAGAAACCCGATTCTTGGCTTCTCGGCCGCGCGTCGCCGCCGGGCGCCGCCGCTGCCCACCCAGACTCCCACCCGGCGGCCACTGCCACCAGAAGCTTCCTGGCGCCGAGTGGAAGCTTTCCATCCAAGTTGCTCCGGCCGGAACCCAGCCGGCCGAATCCACCATTAGAGCCCCTCCGAGCTTGACCGAGCCTTTCCGGCGCCGCCTGCCGCCGCGCTCCTCTGCCGCCGGGAACCCCCAGGTAGGCTTAGCTTGATCCCCTGAGTCCACCCATCAACTTGCATGGCCTCTTAACGTGGCTCTCTTTTCCGTTCCAGGTTTGCACCCGAGGAGGGCATGGTCGAGCTCCGTCGATCCCCGGCGTCTGGTCTCCGGGCCCCCTTGACAGGTAAGACCTAGAGGCCATGTTTACGCTTCCCAGCAATTTTACTGTTGGCAAGATAGTGCTCTGTTGGTTGCCGCATACCTTGTGCCCAGAATATCATTCAGGGCTCTAGCTCCGGCCGGCCACGCCACCTTCCGGCCGCCGTGACTCGACCCTACCTCTGGACCGAACCCTTCTGGGACTCAATGTAACCTGGTGCTTA